>WFAB01001436.1:137500-152500 GCA_018977245.1 Lethenteron camtschaticum | reverse complement strand
CAATTGGCTGCATAACGCGCACAAATAATGGATGCATATTTATACGATTACAATATAAATATGCATTCGTTAACCTCCCTCCCACTTTAAGTAAGAAGAGCGTTGTCATCACATCTACGCCTCCTATGTAAGGAACGAAACAGGTGATGACTTCTCCACAAATCTGTCTGTCGCCTGATGAAGCTGGTTGTAATTACTGGCGAAACGTCGTACTCAGATTGTAAATGTTGTGGCTTGGCTCTCCAACACACAGCCGGTGTGATGTACTAGTACACTACACTATACACTACTATACACTACACTATACCACTACACTATACACTACGATACCATTACACTATACACTACACTATACAATACTATACACTATACACTACAATACCACTACACTACTATACACTACACTATACACTATGATACCACGACACTACTATACACTACACTATACACTACAATACCACTACACTACTATAGAAAGACAAAAAAAATTAACCGTAAAAACAAAGTTTTTCACTATAAATCCTTTATATGCGTGGCGGCTAGAGTCCTCTCGTCCTCTGGCTTGAGATGGCTGCCACCTATGGGTCAGATGATTGCCTTGCACCATTAAGCAATTGGAAAGTAAATATAATATTTTTGTTCTAAAATGTTGAAAATTTTGGGAAAAAAATTTCACGAAAATAAATTGTCACGCACAACGAGTCTGTGTGCAAAATGTCAGCTCGATTGGATCACGGGAAGTGGTTAAAAAACGACCGAAAGATTTGCACGGTCGTAAGCGCGCAAGCAAGCAAGTGAACTTAATATAAAGGATTTAAAAAAAGATCCCCCGTGTAGCCTTAACAGACTGTAGGAGCAAGTGCTGTTAGCGAGCGCCTATAAAGGCCGGCACGGCACACGAGGGGGTGGGTGGCCAGCACCACGCCCGACCGCCTTTGTCTCCCTAGTGGCGATGTTTACACACCGCACCAGCTAATCTGGCTGTGACGGTCCCACCTGATGACGGAGACTTGTGTTGTGTTGCCTCCGAAACGTCGTGATCTTTATTTATATTTATTAATTTTGATGTTTTTACCTACGTGACTTTACCGAAAAAAACCTAAGAATATAAACCGCACCAGGTACTCATTGGAAGCTGAGTCGACCTAGGGGAGGCCCGGGACCGGTTCAGATAATCGTCACTGGTGTTGACCGTGAGCGGGAATCGAACCCGTCGCCGGGTTCATAGCGCAGCGTAGCGCTAACCGCTGCACCACCGCTCCCCCAAACACGCAAACCAATGCACTGCCTTATTATTTTATTATTTCCCTTCTACGTGAATTTACCGAAAGAACCAAGAAGATGAATCCCTGCAGTCACGAAAGCTTTAAATCGAAATTTTATTATGTTTTATTTTTATTATTTATTACTTCCCTTCTACGTGACTTTACCGAAAGAACCAAGAAGATGAATCCCTGCAGTCACGAAAGCTTTAAATCGAAATTTTATTATGTTTCATTTTTATTATTTTATTATTTCCCTTCTACGTCACTTTACCGAAAGAACCAAGAAGATGAATCCCTGCAGTCAAGAAAGCTTTAAATCGAAATTCAACGCACTGCCGTATATCAACTGACTTGCACCAAGGCTTTGCGTCGGATTTGCCAGCGAACCTTCGCTCAGTTGGAGGTCACTCCTTCTCCTCGGATGTCCCCGCTGTCTGGCCTCCCCCCATCCACCTGTGATGTACCCCCCCCCCCTTCCCTCTGCCAATGACTGCCGGACTTTCGCCCTCCCGCAGACTCGCAGAGAGAGACACAGACTCACGTAGAGAGAGAGCCACAGACTCACGTAGAAAGAGCCATAGACTCACAGAGAGAGAAAGAGCCACAGACTTACGTAGAGAGCCACAGACTCACACAGAGAGAGAGAGACACACAGACTCACGTACAGGGCCACAGACTCACGTAGAGACCACATACTCACCTTGAGACCACAGACTCACACACAGAGAGAGACACNGACACACAGAGAGAGAGAGAGACACAGACTCACGACTCACAGAGAGAGAGAGAGCCACAGACTCACCTTGAGACCTACAGACTCACGTATAGACCCAGACTCGCATAGAGACCCACACACTCACAGAGACCCAAAGACTCACGTATAGACCCACAGACTCACGTATAGACCCACAGACTCACGTATAGACCACACACTCACAGAGACCCAAAGACTCACCTTGAGACCCAAAGACTCACAGAGACCCATAGACTCACCTTGAGACTCACACACTCACAGAGACCCACAGACTCACCTTGAGACTCACACACTCACAGAGACCCACACACTCACAGAGACCCAAAGACTCACCTTGAGACCCATAGACTCACAGAGACCCATAGACTCACCTTGAGACTCACACACTCACAGAGACCCACAGACTCACAGAGACCCATAGACTCACTATAGACCCAACACACTCACGTATAGACCCCTATGAATTCCTACCTCGATAAAAGCCACATTCCCCACGTCTGCGTTGAGCTCCACACGATAGGATCGTGCGTAGAATCCACGTCAGTCCACATCCACGCGGAATCTCCATGAAACATCGGCATGAAACGTGCCGAGTTTGCGCGTGTGCCTCTATCTCTCCCCCTGGTCACGTGGAACTTTCTCCCGGTCCTCCCGTTTCCCCGCTTCGCATTTAGAATCGACGGCACGTGGTCAAAGAGCTCGCGGCTGCTGCTGCTTGCTATGACTGACCACGTGGTATACAACTTCGTTTGGGCCTATCATTCGTGGCCGGGTTACTTCTGGACAAAGGTCCCCCGTGTGTAGCCTGTAACAGACTGTTGGGGCAAGTGCTGTTAGCGAGTAGCAGCACTTCATTCAGACGCTGTCTTTCCGACAGACGTTGTTCTCCACCTGAGGACGGCTGCTTGCGTTGTGGCCGAAACGTCGTGAGAATTGTATTTTATTCTGTTTTATTTTAATTATTTTATTATTTCCCTTCCACGTGACTTTACCGAAAGAACCAAGAAGATGAATCCCTGCAGTCACGAAAGCTTTAAATCGAAATTTTATTACGTTTTATTTTTATTATTTTATTATTTCCCTTCCACGTGACTTTACCGAAAGAACCAAGAAGATGAATCCCTGCAGTCACGAAAGCTTTAAATCGAAATTTAGCAGCACCTATGAAGGCCGGCACGGCACACGAGGGGTGGGTGGCCAGCACCACGCCGGCCGTCTTTGTCTCCCCAGTGGCAATGTTTATACACCGCACCAGGTACTCGTTTGAGGCTGAGTAGACCTAGGGAGGCCCAGGACTGGGTGTTTGCCGTGAGCGGGAATGTAACTCGGGTCGCCAGGTTCATAGGCGCAGCGTAGCGCTAACCGCTACACCACCGCTCCTCAGGCAGACGAACACAAAGATAGACAAAGATCCCCTGTATAGCCTTAACAGACTGTAGGGGCAAGTGCTGTTAGCGAGCACCTATGAAGGCAGACGAACACACACACAGACACACACACGTATATACACACGCAACAACAACAACAACCGCCATTCGCCACTAAGTGGCGGTGACGTCACCACGACGCTTGTGCCAGGCCATGTGCACCTTGAGGCCACGTGAAGTGTCGAACGCCCGCTGGTCACGGGGCAGACCCAGCAGGTGCCACGGGTCGACTGACCGAGATGACCGAGATACACACAGACACACACACAGACACACACACACAGGTATATTACAGACACACACACAGACGCCCACACACGTATATATACACACACACAGGTATATACAGACACACACACACACACGCGTATATATACACACACACAGGTATATACAGACACACACACACAGACACACACACACGTATATATACACACACACAGGTATTATACAGACACACACTCAGCTACGTGCAAATACTCTCCGTGTACTGCATAATCATAGGCCGTTGGGTTAAGTCCTGTTGGCAAGCACCGACTAAGGCTGGCAGTGCCACACCTATGGGGGGTGGGGGGGGTGGGNTGGCACACCACGCCCGGCCGCCCTCCCCAGGTGATGTGACTGCACATCGGGGAGAGGCCCAGGACCGGTTCGGATAAATCTGTCACGGCGTTGGCCACGAGCGGGATTCGAACCCGGCTCGCCAGCCACGTGGCGAGGCGTGGCGCTAACCGCGGCGGTGACGTCACTGCGGCGCTTGTGCCAAGGTGCAGCCTACGTGCAACGTGCCGACTGCGTTTCATCTGCCCCGGCGCTCCGCTCGTTGTTGTTGTTGTTGTTGTGAGCGTCGCTCCTCCGCTGTTGTTGCTGGAGGGCAACTGGCAGAGGTCGCAATCGGGTAGCCGTTTGCGACCCTGGTGCGGCCGGGTACGGGTACGGGTAGGCCGTGAGTCACTGGTGAGTCACCGTTTGTCACTCATTTCCCAACGTCTTGTCTCTTCTCACAATTCAAGTTCCTAGAATCAACCCACCCGCGCCTGCAACATGGCTTCATCCCAGAGGTCGCAATCGGGTACCCATACCCGTACCCTACCCGATACCCGGCCGGGTACGGGTAGTTTGCGGGTGCGGCCAGGTACGGGTAGGCCGTGAGTCATTGGTGAGTCACTGTTTGTCACTCATTTCCCAACGTCTTGTCTCTTCTCACAATTCAAGTTCCTAGAATCAACCCACCCGCGCCTGCAACATGGCTTCGTCCCAGAGGTCGCAATCAGGTACCCTACCCGTACCCTACCCGTACCCGGCCGGGTACCCGTAGGGTACGGGTACGGCCGGGTATGGGTACCCGTTTGCGACCCTGGTGCGGCCGGGTACGAGTAAGGAATCAAAACCCGTTTGCGACCTCTGGCGACAGCCTCCAACTGCCCAGTAGCAGCGTCCTTCACGAGCCTCCTCCTCCTCCACAGAGGGCGATCTTGACACCGCTGGTACTGGTCATCGGCAAGTCCACATCCTCACGTACCGCATCAGCTCCATCGCTTCTCCGGTCCGTGTCGTGCCCGTTTAGAGACCCCCTCTATCTGGCCAAAGAGAAGCTGCTCAGGCATGCGGGGGCGAAATGTCCCCCAGACAATTCTAGATTTGAAGCTTTCGTGACTGCAGGGATTCATACTCTTTGGTTCTTTCGGTAAAGTCACGTAGGTAAAAAATTAACCCGTAAAAACAAAGTTTTCACTATAAATCCTTTATATGCGTGGCGGCTAGAGTCCTCTCGTCCTCTGGCTTGAGATGGCTGCCACCTATGGGTCAGACGATTGTCTGCCAGCATTAAGCAATTGGTAATTAAATATAATTTATTTTTCCTAAAAAGTGTAAAATTTTGGAAAATAAATTTCACGAACATTAATTGTCATGCACAACGAGTCTGTGTGCAAAATGTCAGCTCGATTGGATCACGGGAAGTGGGTTAAAAANCGACCGAAAGATTTGCACGGTCGCAAGCGCGCAAGCAAGCAAGTGAACTTAATATAAAGGATTTAAAAAAAGTAGCAATTTCACTGGAGCATCTTCTTGGTTCTTTCGGTATAGTCACGTAGAAGGGAAATGAAAAAATAAAACATAATAAATAAATTAATAGAACAGGACCTGTTCTTCACCTGAGGACGGCTGCTTGCGTTGTGGCCGAAACGTCGTGAGAATTGTATTTTATTATGTTTTATTTTTATTATTTTCCTTCTACGTGACTTTACCGAAAGAACCAAGAAGATGAATCCCTGCTGTCACGAAAGCTTTACATCGAAATCTCACTGGAGCAGTTACACACCTCATGACGGAGGCTTGTGTTGCTTCCGAAAACGTCGCGAGTAAATGTATTTAATTGTTTTGCCTACGTGACTTTACCGAAAAAACCAAAGAGAATTGTCCCGGCCAACATAGCCTCGCCTGCCGGAGGAATTGATCGATGGCCTTGTGCCCAGGTATCTGCCCACGAAGACAAAGATCCCCCGTACAGCCTGAAACGAATTGTGGGGCAAGTGCTGTTAGCAAGGAGCCATGCAGGCCATGCATCATACATTGTTCATGGATGTAAATATAACATCCCTACGTGATTTGTGAAGATAGATATAAAAACCCCGATGTGTTCCCACGTTTGGGCCACCCTGTACATGTCTAATAGACGACGTTTCTGGCAGTGGGCCTTCTTCAGAGCGCACGGGACAGATGGGCCAGTGCAGAGTAACAGAATGGATCATCATCATCAGAATATTTGTTGATCCTGGAGAAATCTGATGAGCTGTGAAGCGCTTTATCACTGACGATGATGACGACGACGATGATGATGATGATGACGATACTAACGATGGTGATGACGATCATGATGACGATGATGATGACGATGACGATCATGATGACAATGATGACGATGATGACAATGATGATAATGATGATGAAAATGATGACGATGATGACAATGATGACGATGATGATGACGATGATGATGACGATGACGATACTAACAATAATGATGACGATGACGATCATGATGACAATGATGACGATGATGACAATGATGACGATCATGATGACAATGATGATTATGACGATAACGGTAACGATGACGACGATAAAGATGATGGAGACGATGACGATTACAACCACGATGATGATTATGACGGTGATGATGATGGATGGTTATAACGATGAGGTTGGTTGTAATCACCGGCGAAACGTCACGGCGCTAAGTGGGTTCAACTCCCTCCCAGACACACACACACTGGTTCAGTGCTCCACTCGTCACCTTCACTGGCTACGTTTTCAGTTTCACGCGACGCGACCTTGGCTACATTGGCTTCATTGGCTGCGTCGGATGGTGGCGGTGGTGGTGGCGGTGGCGGCGGTGGCGGCGGTGGTGGTGGTGGCGGTGGTGGTGGTGGCGGTGGTGGCGGTGGCGGCGGTGGCGGCGGTGGTGGTGGTGGCGGTGGTGGCGATGGTGGTGGTGGTGGTGGTGGAGGGTTTAACGACATAACGTTGATATTTGGCACGATCTTACTCAACAAAAAAACGATGGACTCTAAAACCAGCGGTGGCTCTTTAACTCACCACAGGGTCGGGATCTAACCCACGACCTCCTGTACACCAGGCGAGGGAGTTAACATCTCCGAGCCACCGTGATGATGATGAGACAGAGAGACGCAAACTCCAAATATACAGCAGCAGGCGTCAGGGTCGGGATCAAATCCACGACCTCTTGTACACCAGGCGAGGTAGTTAACATCTCCTAGCCACCGTGATGATGATGAGACACTCAAACTCCAAATACTCCCACTCACTCACTCACCCACTCACTCACTCACCCTCCCACTCACTCACTCACCCTCCCACTCACTCACTCACTCACCCTCCCACTCACTCACCCTCCCACTCACTCACCCACTCACTCACTCACCCTCCCACTCACTCACTCACTCACCCTCTCACTCACTCACTCACTCCTCCCTCTCACTCACTCACCCTCCCACACACTCACTCACCCTCCCACACACTCACTCACCCTCCCACTCACTCACACTCACTCACCCTCCCACTCACTCACTCACCCTCCCACTCACTCACTCACTCACCCTCCTACTCACTCACTCACTCACCCTCCCACTCACTCACTCACCCTCCCACTCACTCACTCACTCACCCTCCNACTCACTCACCCTCCCACTCACTCACTCACTCACCCTCCCACTCACTCACTCACTCCCCTCCCACTCACTCACTCACTCACCCTCCCACTCACTCACTCACCCTCCCACTCACTCACCCTCCCACTCACTCACTCACCCTCCCACTCACTCACTCACCCTCCCACTCACTCACTCACCCTCCCACGCACTCACTCACTCACCCTCCCACTCACTCCTCACTCACCCTCCCACTCACTCACTCACCCTCCACTCACTCACTCACCCTCCACTCACTCACTCACTCACCCTCCACTCACTCACTCACTCACCCTCTCACTCACTCACTCACCCTCCCTCTCACTCACTCACCCTCCCACACACTCACTCACCCTCCCACACACTCACTCACCCTCCCACACACTCACTCACCCTCCCACTCACTCACTCACCCTCCCACTCACTCACTCACTCACCCTCCTACTCACTCACTCACTCACCCTCCCACTCACTCACTCACCCTCCCACTCACTCACTCACTCACCCTCCCACTCACTCACCCTCCCACTCACTCACTCACTCACCCTCCCACTCACTCACTCACTCCCCTCCCACTCACTCACTCTCACCCTCCCACTCACTCACCCTCCCACTCACTCACTCACCCTCCACTCACTCACTCACTCANCCTCCCACTCACTCACCCTCCCACTCACTCACCCTCCCACTCACTCACCCTCTCACTCTCACCCTCTCACCACTCACTCACTCACCCTCTCACTCACTCACTCACCCTCTCACTCACTCACTCACCCTCTCACTCACTCACTCACCCTCCCTCCCACTCACTCACCCTCCCACTCACTCACCCTCCCACTCACTCACCCTCCCACTCACTCACTCACCCTCCCACTCACTCTCCCACTCACGCACTCACTCACCCTCCTAATCACTCACTCACCCTCTCACTCACTCACTCACCCACCCTCCCACTCACTCACCCTCCCACTCACTCACTCACCCACTCACTCACCCACTCACTCACTCACCCTCCCACTCACTCACCCTCCCACTCACTCACCCTCCCACCCANCCTCCCACTCACTCACTTATCCACTCACCCTCCCACTCACTCACTCTCACCCTCCCACTCACTCACCCTCCCACTCACTCACTCACACCTCCCACTCACTCACTCACCCTCCCACTCACTCACCCTCCCACTCACTCACCCTCCCACTCACCCTCCCACTCACTCACTCACTCACCCTCCCACTCACTCACCCTCTCACCCACTCACTCACCCACTCACTCACCCTTCCACTCACTCACCCTTCCACTCACTCACCCTTCCACTCACTCACCCTCAGGACGATCCCGCGTCTCGCTTTCCGCGTGCCCACCACGTGCGCTCAGCCACCTTCACCAGCAAATCCGGCGTGGAACTGAGGGCCCGGATATGCGGGGAGGGAGGGAGGGAGGAGGGTACATGAGAGGGAGGGGAGAGGGAGGGAGAGGGAGGGGAGAGGGAGGGGAGAGGGAGGGGAGAGGGAGGGGAGAGGGAGGGGAGAGGGAGGGGAGAGGGAGGGAGAGGGAGGGAGAGGGAGGGAGAGGGAGGGAGAGGGAGGGGAGAGGGAGGGGAGAGGGAGGGGAGAGGGAGGGGAGAGGGAGGGAGAGGGAGGGAGAGGGAGGGAGAGGGAGGGGAGAGGGAGGGGNGAGGGAGGGGAGAGGGAGGGAGAGGGAGGGGAGAGGGAGGGAGAGGGAGGGNAGAGGGAGGGAGAGGGAGGGAGAGGGAGGGGAGAGGGAGGGGAGAGGGAGGGAGAGGGAGGGGAGAGGAGGGGAGAGGGAGGGGAGAGGGAGGGAGAGGGAGGGGAGAGGGAGGGGAGAGGGAGGGGAGAGGGAGGGGAGAGGGAGGGGAGAGGGAGGGGAGAGGGAGGGAGGGGAGAGGGAGGGGAGAGGGAGGGGAGAGGGAGGGAGAGGGAGGGGAGAGGGAGGGGAGAGGGAGGGGAGAGGGAGGGAGAGGGAGGGGAGAGGGAGGGGAGAGGGAGGGGAGAGGGAGGGGAGAGGGAGGGAGAGGGAGGGGAGAGGGAGGGGAGAGGGAGGGGAGAGGGAGGGAGAGGGAGGGGGAGGGAGGGGAGAGGGAGGGAGAGGGAGGGAGAGGGAGGGGAGAGGGAGGGGAGAGGGAGGGAGAGGGAGGGGAGAGGGAGGGAGAGGGAGGGGAGAGGGAGGGGAGAGGGAGGGGAGAGGGAGGGGAGAGGGAGGGAGAGGGAGGGAGAGGGAGGGAGAGGGAGGGAGAGGGAGGGAGAGGGAGGGGAGAGGGAGGGAGAGGGATGGGAGAGGGAGGGGAGAGGGAGGGGAGAGGGAGGGGAGAATGAATGAGGGACGGGTGGAGGGAGGAGGGATGGAGAGACGGGAGGAGGGGTGAGGAGGGAGCGAGGATTGGAGAGAGTGAGTTTGGGGGTGGAGCGAGCGAGGTAGATGTGCCTGGTCTGAGAGTGTGAGCGAGTGTGTGAGTGAGTGAGTAAGTGTGTCTGTGAGTGAGTGTGTGAGTGAGTGTGTGTGTCTGTCTGTGAGTGAGTGTGTGTGTGAGTGTGTGAGTTTGTGGGTGTGAGTGAGTGTGAGAGTGTGAGAGTGTGTGAGTGAGTGAGTCTGTGAGTGAGTGTGTGAGTGAGTCTGTGAGGGAGTGTGTGAGTGTGTGAATGAGTGAGTGTGTGAGTGAGTGTGTGTGAGTGTGTGAGTGGTGTGTGAGTGCGTGTGTGAGTGCGTGTGTGAGTGCGTGAGTGAGTGCGTGAGTCTGTGAGTGTGTCTGTGAGTGTGTGAGTGTGTGAGTGTGTGAGTGATTGCGTGAGTGTGTGAGTGAGTGACACGTGTGTGTGACGTGTGTGTGTGTGACGTGTGTGTGTGACACGTGTGTGACACGTGTGTGCGTGTAGGTGCGTGTGTGTGTGACATGTGTGTGACGTGTGTGTGACGTGTGTGACACGTGTGTGTGTGACGTGTGTGACATGTGTGTGTGACGTGTGTGTCATGTGTGTGTGACGTGTGTGTGTNACACGTGCGTGTGTGTGACACGTGTGTGTNACATGTGTGTGTGGTGTGTGTGTGACACGTGTGTGTGTCGTGTGTGTGTGACACGTGTGTGTGTGACACGTGCATGCTGTGTGTGTNACNTGTGTGTGTTGTGTGTGACACGTGTGTGTGTGCGTGTGTGATGTNTGTGTGTGTGACACGTGTGTGTGTGTGTTGNCACGTGTGTGTGTGTNACNTGTGTGTNACATGTGTGTGTGTGACATGTGTGTGTGTGTGTGACATGTACACGTGTGTGTGTGTGTGAGTGGTAGGGTAGCGGTGAGCGTGCCGTGCTGGGAATCCAGCGAACCCGAGGTTCGATTCCCGCTCAGGGCCAACACCGGTGAACCCGTCCTGGGTCTCCCCTAGGTTGACTCGGCCTCAAATGAGCACCCCCAGCCATGGAGACCCCCCCCACCCCGAGCTCCGATCTCAGGACGCGTTCTGCGTCACTCGCCGAGACAAACCGCACGGGCGTTGAAACGGCGCGTGGGAACGAGTGACTCAGAGAGGTGTGTGTGTATGTGTGTGTTTCTGTATGTGTGTCTGTGTGTGTCTGTGTGTGTGTGTTGGGTCTGCCCCGTGACCTCCTGCCAGCGGGCTTTCGACACTTCACGTGGCCTCAAGGTGCACTTGGCCTGGCACAAGCATCGTGGTGACGTCACCGCCACGAATGGCGGTTGTTGTTGTTGTTTCTGTATGTTGTGTCTGTGTGTGTGTGTGTGTGTGTGTGTGTGNCTGTGTGTGTCTGTGTCTCTCGTGTCTGTGTGTGTGTGTGTGTGTGTGTCTCTGTGTGTGTGTCTGTATGTGTGTGTCTCTGTGTGTTGTCTGTGTGTTTGTGTGTGTCTGTGTGTGTGTCTGTGTGTGTGTCTGTTGTGTGTCTNTATGTCTGTGTGTGTGTGTGTGTGTCTGTGTCTCTGTGTCTGTGTGTGTGCTGTGTGTGTGTGTGTCNGTGNCTCTCTGTGTGTCTGTGTGTGTCGTCTGTTGTCGTGTGTGTGTAACTCTGTGTGTCTGTGTGTCTCTGTGTGTGTGTCTGTGCGTGTGTCTCTGTGTGTGTCTCTGTGTGTGTGTCTGTGTGTGTGTGAGTCTCTCTCTCTGTGTGTGTCTCTCTGTGTGTGTGTGTGTCTCTCTCTCTCTACCTGTGTGTGTCTGTCTACGTCGGCTTTCGCGACCGGTATTATATCATAAAGGTTTCTGGTCAGATCGCGTTACTTATAAATGTGTCGGCAACCCTCCACCACCCGACACGGCCAATCAGTAAAATAAAGTGTCACGTTGAAAAGACAAAATAGTTCACTACTTTAGCCCACCGGTGTGTTGAAGAGTGGATCCACAACATTTACAATTTTTTAGTTCGACGTTTCGCGATTTGCCCGATTGGTGACGCCACCCACGTGCTTCCGGTCTTAAAATCGGGCAGCAGTGTGACGTCATCATTGTTGAACCCCATCAGGATTCGAGATCAGAGGTGGGGCGTGGGGTGGATGCAATTATGTAATAGATCAGCGGTCAGGAACCTATGGCTCGCGAGCCATATATGGCTCTTCCGGTGACGGCATATGGGCTCCCAGACAATTTTGAGTTGAAAAAAAAAAANNAAATTAAAATAAAATCAGTTTGGAACTGATTTAAAAAAAAACTTGTAATATTGCTTAATAATACTGTGTCATTTTAAAGTAAACAGAAATTAGTTTTGAAGATAAATTTCACGGGACACGGGTCCCAGAAGTCGCATTAAAAGTGATACATATTTAATTTATTACACGTTAAAAATACTATATGGTTCTCAATGAAATATATTTAGAAATATTTGGCTTTTATGGCTCTCCCAGTCAAAAAGGTCCCCGACCCCTGTAATAGATCATCCACTTAGCATGCGACTCACCTGTAAGGAATTGCAATGTGCGTTGTGTATTACTTAGCAATATGCTTCCAGGCAGCGCTGAGTCTATAGCTATCACGGCGACTAAAATTATTGGAATTCTTCTCAATTTCAATCGATTATCTAACTAATCTTGGCCGGTAATAATTAGTTCTGCGGAACACTTCAACGTTATCAAAATCGATTGAATGGTCGTGTTGGCAAGCATGCTTCTGCCGCTGCTCACAACTGTGTTTGGGAGAATGTTACTCTCTGTGTACGTGTCGCTCTCTGTGTATGTTCAACTTATTCTGAGGGTGGGGAGGGGCTGGGTGGGGAGAGTGGGGCTGGGTGGGGGTAATAGGTTTTTACCCTTTCAACTGGTACAAATACTGACACCTTTATACAAGGCATCATGTTTGCAATAACCACAACACAAGCAGTCAAAATGCAAACAAAAAAACAACTCTGATGATGATGATATGCACTGTCCTTGAAGTTGATTGGTCCACACCCGAGACAGCTTTTCTTAGAGCCTAACATTATCGACCCACGACCACGGCACGGGCTGGAGAAGAGATGGAGTGATGTGGTACAGGAGGACGTGGAGCTGAGTGGACTTGCCGATGACTGGTACCAGCGGTGTCAAGATCGGCCTCTGTGGAGGAGGCTCGTGAAGGACGCTACTGGGCAGTTGGAGGCAGTCGCCCTCCAACAACAACGGAGGGCGGAGGAGCGACGCTCACAACAACGAGCGGAGTGCCGGGTGGCTAAAGCACAGCAAGTTGGCACAGTAGGGGGCACAGGTGGTGCCAGTCATCTCGGTCATCTCGGTCAGTCGACCCGTGGCCCTGCTGGGTCTGCCCCGTGACCTCCTGCCGGCGGGCGTTCGACACTTCACGTAGCAGCCTCAAGGTGCACATGGCCTGGCACAAGCGTGGTGGCGAATGGCGGTTGTTGTTGATGTCTGTTTGCCGTTCACCTTGGGGTGTTTAAGCCAAACTGGCACCATGAACCGTGGCTCACGCGATGATCCTTTCTCCCTCCTGCCACGAAGGCATTTCGATATTACGAACAATCTCCCCCCTCCAACCCCTTGCTGTGACTTTCAAATTAACCCCCGTCCGGAGTAATCCGCAGAATGTTGACCACGTGGGCTTTCGAGACGCAAATCTGGCCGACTGCCTGATGATGCCGGTGGTAATTACTGGCGAAACGTCGTGCACAAGATTGTTAGTGTTGTGGATTTGCTCGCCAACACACACCGGTGTGCTGTACTAGTACACTACACTATACACTACACTATACACTACACCATACCACTCCACTATACACTATACACTACACTATAAACTACACGATACACTACTATACCACTACACTATACACTACACTACACACTGTACACTATACACTACACTATACACTACTATACCAATACACTATACACTACACTATACACTACACGACACACTACACTATACACTACTATACACTACACTATACACTACTATACACTACACTATACACTACTATACCACTACTATACACTACACTGATACACTACTATACACTACAGTATACACTACACTATACACTACACTANTATACACTACACTATACACTACTATACACTACACTATACACTACACTATACACTACTATACACTACACTATACACTACACTATACATTACACAATACACTACACTATACACTACTATACCACTATTATACACTACACTACTATACACTACACTATAAACTACACGATACACTACTATACCACTACACGATACACTACACTATACATTACACTAAACACTACCATACCACTACAATATACACTACACTATACACTACACTCTACACTACTATTCCACTGCAATATACACTATACACTACACTATACACTACACTATACACTACACTATACACTATACTACACACTAGTACTGTACAAGTAACGAATTGGCGTGTTCTGTTTACGTGAAAAACCTTACTAATTAGCTGTGTCGGGTGGTGGCGGGTTTAACGACACAACATGTATATACTTACACGATCTAACCCACAAAAAACCTCTATTATGGAATCCAGAGAACATGAATTGTTCTTTCTTGGCAAGCGGACGACACCACGGAGCTCGTGCCAGGCTAGGTGCACTTTTGAAGCCACCACGTGAAGTGGCCACCACAGACCCAGGTGCCGTGGGTTGACTGCTGTGCCAGGCTAGGTGCAGGAGGTCACGGGATAGACCCATGTGGTGCATGGGTTAACTGCTGTGCCAGGCTAGGTGCAGGAGGTCACGGACAGACCCAGGTGACGTGGGTTGACTGCTGTGCCAGGCTAGGTGCAGGAGGTCACGGGACAGACCATGGGTTGACTGCTGTGCCAGGCTAGGTGCAGGAGGTCACGGGACAGACCCAGGTGCCATGGGTTGACTGCTGTACCAG
>WFAB01001436.1:27500-132500 GCA_018977245.1 Lethenteron camtschaticum | reverse complement strand
GATCACACCACCTTCCCACACCGAGAAGCAGAGGCGCAACGGTACCCGATACGTACCCTACCGATACCCGATGCCGGGACGGGTAGGCCGTGAGTCCGGTGAGTCACCGTTTGTCACTCATTTCGTTTGTCTCACATTAAGTTCCAACAACCCGTGCCGTACATGGCTTCATCCCAGAGGTCGCAATCGGTCGTACCCTACCCGATACGTCTCCGTCCCGGCGGGTACGGTGGTACGGGACCCGTTTACCCTGGTGCGGCTACGGGGGGTAAAAAAAACCGATGTAAAGCTTTCGTGACTGCAGGGATTCATCTTCTTGTTCTTTCGGTAAAGTCAAGTAGAAGGGAAATAATAAAATAATACAAATAAAACAATAAATTATTCTCACGACGTTTCGGCCACAACGCAAGCAGCCGTCCTCAGGTGAAGAACAGGTCTGTCTCATCGACAGACCTGTTCTTCACCTGAGGACGGCTGCTTGCGTTGTGGCCGAAACGTCGTGAGAATTATTTTATTATGTTAATTTTTTATATTATTATTTCCATTCTACGTGACTTTACCGAAAGAACCAAGAAGAATCCCTTTTTTCATTTTATTATGTTATTTTTAATTTATCCATTCTAGGGACTTTACCAAGAAAAAAGATAACCCTGCACACNAAAGCTTTAAATCGAAACTTATATGTTTTATTTTTATTATTTTATTATTTCTCTACGTGACTTTACCGAAAGAACCAAGAAGATGAATCCCTGCAGTCACGAAAGCTTTTCAAATTTTATTATGTTTTATTTTTATTATTTTATTATTTCCCTCACTGTCTTTCACCAAAGAATCAAGAATAGAATCAAAACCCGTCGACCTCTGCTGAGAGCCCACAAACAGCGGGGGGGAGGGGGCTGACCAGGCACCCGGAACGCGCAGACACACGNCGCGACACACGCAGTGAGAGACGCATGATTCTGCCGCGTCTCACAGACTAAGANCTTGGACGCAGATTTGGAACCGAACTCTGAGTTGTTCCCCCAACAGCACCACACACCACANGCCACACACACACCACACCCACGCACATACACGCGCACACACACCACACCGCACACACACGACACACCCACACACACCACAACACCCACACACCCAACACCACACTCCACACCCACACACACCACNACCAAACACACACCACAACCCACACACACCCCACACACACACCACANACACCCACACACCCACTCACACACCCCACACACACGCACGCACACACCCACACACCCACCCACACACCCCCACACCACACACACCCACCCACACACACCCCNAACACACACACACCCAACCCACACACACCCACACACAGCCCCACACACACCACACCCACACACACGCACGCACACACACACCCTACACACCCNACACACCCACACACCCCACAACACCCCACACACCCCATACGTTCAGAGATTTGACCGAATCACACGCCGATGCTGGTGACAACCAAAAAATCCCCCCCCCACAACGACTCGCAAGGGACAGGCGGAGATAGTCCACACGCACACACACACCGTGCNCACACACACACGTAGCACACACACACACGCACACACNTCACACACATGTCAGCACACACACACACGTCACGTGCNCACACACACACGTCACACACACGCCACAGTCACACACACACGTGTCACACACCACACCACACACACACACACCACGCACCACACACACGTNCACACACCACGTGCACACACNCGTNCACACACACCACAACGTGCACACACACACGTGCACACACACACGTGCACACACGTGTCACACACACAGCGTGCCACACACACACGTGCACACACACNTGACACACAACACGTGCACACACACACGTGCACACACACACACGTCACACACACGTCACACACACACACGTCACAACACACACACATGCACACACCACAGTCACACACCACACGCACACACTCACACACACCACGTCCACACACCACNACACACGCACCACACACACACACACGCACACACACATTGCACACACACGCACACACACACGTNCACACACCACACATTCACACACACGCGCACACACACAGGTACACACACACACACACACACACGTACACATCACACACACACCACAGGTCACCACACACACCACAACTGTACACACGCACACACACCACACGTNCACACACATACTCACACACACACACTCACACACACACAGACACACACACACAGACACACACACACGTNACACACNCACTCACACACACACACTCACAGACACACAGACACACACACACATACTGCACACACTCCACACGTNCACACGCCACACGCACACACACACCACACACTCACACACACACCACACACACACCACGTCACACACATACACACATACACACACACACACACACGTNCACACACGCACACACACACACACGCACACACGCAGGCCATGTGCACCTTGAGGCCACGTGAAGTGTCGAACGCCCGCTGGCAGGAGGTCACGGGGCAGACCCAGCAGGTGCCACGGCAAACTTCTTAATGAGATATTTGAGACGTGGTTCAGTGTAATTTATTGAAGGTGGAGGGGTTACCACCCCTGGCACCCATCCAGAGCCCCCATTTAGCCGCTGTGGTGGCTACAAATGACACACACACAGATACAAGGATCCCCCGTATAGCCTTAACAGACTGTAGAGGCAAGTGCTGTTAGCGAGCACCTATGAAGGCCGGCACGGCACACGAGGGGGTGGGTGGCCAGCACCACGCCCGACCGCCTTTGTCTCCCTTACACATCGCACCAGGTACTCATTTGAGGCTGAGTCGACCTCGGGGAGGCCCGGGACCGGTTCAGATAATCGTCACCAGTGTTGGCCGTGAGCGGGAATCGAACTCGCGGGTTCGTAGCGCAGCGTAGCGCTAACCACTACACCACCGCTCCCCACAACACACACTCACACACACAGACACGCACGCACACACACACGCGCGCACACACACGCACCACACGCGCACACACACACGCGCGCCACGCACATACACGCGCACACCCCCACCACTATCACTACCACCACCACCACCACCACTATCACCACCACCACCACCGCCACCATCACCACCACCACTATCACCACCACCACTATCACCATCACCATCACCACCAAAACCACCGCCACCATCACCAGCACCACCANCACCACCACCACCACCACTACACCACACCACTATCACCACACCACCACTATCACCACCACTATCACCACCACCACTATCACCACCACCAGCACCACCACCACTACACCAGCACCAACACCATCACCACTATCACCACCACCACTATCACCACCACCAGCACCATCACCACCATCACCATCACCACCACCACTATCACCACACTATCACCATCACCACCACCACTATCACCACCACCACACACCACCACCACTATCACCACCACCACACACCACCACTATCACCACACCAACACCACACCACATCACCACTATCACTACACTACACCAACACCATCACCACTANCACCACTATCACCACCACCACACACACCACCACACCATCACCGCGAAAGTTCTGCGATGTCCGTGGAGTTACCGATGACACGGGGGTTGAACGGGATTCACCCACTAATTGGCAGGGACCACATAATCATCACCGCCATCACCGTCATCACGTCATCATCGTCATCACCATCATCATCGTCATCACCATCATCATCCTCATCATCGTCATCATCGTCATTACCGTCATCATCATCACCGTCATTATCGTCATCACCGTCATCCATCATCACCGTCATCACCGTCATCATCGTCATCATCACATCATCGTCATCATCGTCATCGTATCATCGTAATCACCGTCATCATCGTCATCATCATCATCCTCATCATCGTCATCGTCATCACCGTCATTATCGTCATCATCATCATCATCATCGTCATCATCATCATCATCACCATCATCACCGTCATCATCGTCATCATCATCATCCTCATCATCGTCATCATCTTCGTCATCATCGTCATCACCGTCATCATCGTCATCAATCATCATCATGTCATCATCGTCATCACCGCTTATCGTCACACCGTCACCACACGTCATCCACACACACCATCATCACCGTCATACAACATTAGCGTCATCACCATCATCATCTCCACCTCCACATCGCCATCATCGTCATCACCTCATCATCATCACCGTCATCATTCCATCGTCATCATCATCGTCACATCACCATCATCACCTCATCATCGTCATCGTCATCATCACTGACACGTGTTGACATGTTAAGGGTGCCGCGGTGGCGAGATGCTGACAACCTCGCCCGGTGTACAGGCGGTCGTGGGTT
The DNA here is from genome assembly GCA_018977245.1 of Lethenteron camtschaticum. Lineage (NCBI taxonomy): Eukaryota > Metazoa > Chordata > Hyperoartia > Petromyzontiformes > Petromyzontidae > Lethenteron > Lethenteron camtschaticum. The sequence goes on along the minus strand of WFAB01001436.1, from coordinate 128,104 downwards.
CGATCAGCCCTTGCCCCAACGGTCTGTGTAGGCTACACGGGGTATCTTTATCTGCGTGAGCCGGGTAAAAAGGGATCAGAGCGAGGAGGTAGTAAGGAGATTTGGGTCTGGATCGGAGACATCTCGGTGCGCCTTAAGAATAGAAATCCGCGAAGCTCTGCGGGTGTCCGTGGAGCAGAGGTCGCAAACGGGTTTTGATTCCTTACCCGTACCCGGCCGCACCAGGTCGCAAATGGGTACCCGCACCCGTACCCGGCCGGGTACGGGTACCCGTTCCCTACCCGTACCCTACCCAAAATGAGTGACAAACGGTTACTCACCAGTGACTCACGGCCTACCCGTACCCGTACCCGGCCGCACCAGGGTCGCAAACGGCTACCCGTCCCGCCGGGTACGGGTAGCCGGTATCGGGTAGGACGGGTATCGGGCACCGGTTGCGACCTCTGCCGTGGAGTTACCGATGGCACGGGGGCTGAACGAGATTCACTTCAACTGGTACAAAACTGACACCTTTTTACAAGGCATCATGTTTGCAATAACCACAACACAAGCAGTCAAAATGAAAAAAAAAAACAACTCTGATGATGATATGCACTGTCCTTGAAGTTGATTGGTCCACACCCGAGACAGCTTTTCTTAGAGCCTAGTCTCCATTGGTGTTGGACCAGATGACGCCAAAAGGCGTACAACTCAAAGACAGCGCACTATCAGAGTATTGAGAGCTCGGGGTAAGCATTTACACTATGAGACATCCTTCACCAGTGGCAAAATATAGTAATAGGTTTTTACCTTAAAACTAAGTNGTAAAAACCAATGACTATATGTTGCCAATCATCAAGGACGTTTCAGAGTTGTTTCTTTTTCGATTTAAAGCTTTCGTGACTGCAGGGATTCGTCTTCTTGGTTCTTTCGGTAAAGTCACGTAGAAGGGAAGTAATAATAAAGTAATATAATAATATAATATTATTTTTATTATTTTATTACTTCCCTTCTACGTGACTTTACCGCAAGAACCAAGACGTTGTTTCTTTTTGTTTTCATTTTGACTGCTTGTGTTGTGGTTATTGCAAACATGATGCCTTGTATAAAGGCATAAACGTCGCATTTGTTTAATTTTATTTCTCACTACGTGACTTTACCGAAAGAACCAAAGAGCATCAATCAACAAAACTAATTTTTTTTACCGGGCAAGGTCCACCGAGCCTGTAGCTCCTTGTCAGACGTGACCCTTGGCCACGAATGAGAGCTTATCATGTGGATTTCTTTTTTTTTTACATAGCAGCCAGACACTCTAAAAGCGTGACGTTGATTCTAATGTGGAGGGGGGAAACCCGGAGAAAAATCCACGCGACCACGGGAAGAGAGGCACGCAAACTACAAATATACAGCAGCAGCAGGCGTCAGGGTCGGGATCGAACCCACGACCTCCTGCACACCAGGCGAGGTAGTTAACATCTCTACGTGGAGAGAGACACACAAACTCCATATATACAGCAGCAGGCGTCAGGGTCGGGATCGAACCCACAACCTCCTGTAGACCAGGCGAGGTAGTCAACATCTCCGACGTGATGATAATGAGAGAGACACGCAAACTCCAAATATACAGCAGCAGGCGTCAGGGTCGGGATCGAACCCACGACCTCCTGTAGACCAGGCGAGGTAGTTAACATCTCCTAGCCACCGTGATGAGAGAGAGACACGCAAACTCCAAATATACAGCAGGCGTCAGGGTCGGGATCGAACCCACGACCTCCTGTAGACCAGGCGAGGTAGTCAACATCTCCGAGCCACCGTGATGATAAGAGAGAGACACGCAAACTCCAAATATACAGCAGCAGCAGGCGTCAGGGTCGGGATCGAACCCACGACCTCCTGTACACCAGGCGAGGTAGTTAACATCTCCTAGCCACCGTGATGATGATGAGAGAGAGAGACACGCAAACTCCAAATATACAGCAGCAGGCGACAGGGTCGGGATCGAACCCACGACCTCCTGTAGACTAGGCGAAGTAGTTAACATCTCCGAGCCACCGTGATGATGATGAGAGAGAGACACGCAAACCCCAAATATACAGCAGGCGTCAGGGTCGGGATCGAACCCACGACCTCCTGTCCACCAGGCGAGGTAGTTAACATCTCCTAGCCACCGTGATGGTGATGATGAGAGAGAGACACGCAAACTCCAAATATACAGCAGCAGGCATCAGGGTCGGGATCGAACCCACGACCTCCTGCACACCAGGCGTTATCCGTGATAAGAGGTGTTTATGGGTAAGATCGCGCAAATATAAATGTGTCGTTAAATCGGCCACCACACCCAAGGTTTGTCACGTGAACAGAACGTGCCAATTCGTAACTAGTACAGCTCACCGCTTGTGTGTTGGAGAGCAAATCCACGACATTTACAATCTGAGTCCTCAATTATATCACCACCACCAACAACAACACCACCAGCCGCCGTCCGCCTCGGCGCTCGTGCCAGGCTAGGTGCACTTTGAGGCCACGTGAAAGCGTCGAAGGCTCGCTGCTGGCAGGAGGTCACGGGACAGACCCAGGTGGTGCCATGGGTTGACTGCTGTGCCAGGCTAGGTGCAGGAGGAGGTCACGGGACAGACCCAGGTGGTGCCATGGGTTGACTGCTGTGCCAGGCTAGGTGCAGGAGGAGGTCACGGGACAGACCCAGGTGGTGCCATGGGTTGACTGCTGTGCCAGGCTAGGTGCAGGAGGAGGTCACGGACAGACCCAGGTGGTGCCATGGGTTGACTGCTGTGCCAGGCTAGGTGCAGGAGGAGGTCACGGGACAGACCCAGGTGGTGCCATGGGTTGACTGCTGTGCCAGGCTAGGTGCAGCAGGAGGTCACGGGACAGACCCAGGTGGTGCCATGGGTTGACTGCTGTGCCAGGCTAGGTGCAGGAGGAGGTCACGGGACAGACCCAGGTGGTGCCATGGGTGACTGACTGAGATGACCGGCTGATGCACCAGCTGTGCCCCCTATTGTGCCAACTCGCTGCGTTTTATCCGCCCGGCGCTCCGCTCGTTGTTGTGAGCGTCGCTCCTCCGCCCTCCGTTATTGTTGGAGGGCGACTGCCTCCAACTGCCCAGTAGCGTCCTTCACGAGCCTCCTCCACTGAGGCCGATCTTGACACCGCTGGCACCAGTCATCGGCAAGTCCACTCGGCTCCACAATCCTCCCATAACGCATCAGCTCCATATCCTCTCCAGCCCGTGCCGCGCCCGTTTAGAGCAGCCCCCCCGTCTATCCGGCCGAACAGAAGCTGCTTGGGCATGCGGTGGCCGGGCATGTGGGCTACATTCATTTACTACCACCACGACTACCACCACCACCACCAGCGAGACCAACCTTAACTCCAGCCCCTACTCTCATCAACCCCGACTCCGAACCGTACGGAAGACCTCAGTTCTGCCACTCCGTGACCCCCTAACTCTACCCTCGAATAACCCCCCGCCCCCCCCCGCCCCCAAGGCAGGAATTTCGCGGCTTCCGCAGATTTCCAAAGTAGTTTCACCCCACCACCACCACCCACCACCACCACAATGGTGTCAGTGTGCAACAACGCGGACAGAGAATGATTGAAGGACAGACACACAGACACGCACGCGCCCACGTACGTACACAAAAGACGCACACACACACACTGCCGAGACAAAGCCATCATTTAGCTGTATAGAGCAACAGCGGTTAGTGAGCGCCTATTAGAAGGCGGAAGGCACGTGCTCATGGGTGGGGTGGTGGGGCCAGCACGCCAGGCCGCCTTTGTCTCCCTCCTCCCCCCGTGGTGGTGTTCGTGGCGAGCGTTTCCTTCCGCCGTGGTCGTAAACTGCTGTCACCACCACAACAACCGCAACAACCGCCACCACCGCCACAACCACCACCACAATCATCACCGCCACCACCACCGTCTACACCACGACCGCAACTTACCACCACAATCATCACCACCGCCACCACCACCGCCACCACGACCACGACCACCACCACGACCACCACAACCACCGCCACGACCACCACCACAATCATCACCACAGCCACCACCGTCTACACCACGACCGCAACTTACCACCACAATCATCACCACCGCCACCACCACCGCCACCACGACCACGACCACCACCACGACCACCACAACCACCGCCACGACCACCACCACAATCATCACCACCGCCACCACCATTACCACCACGACCGCAACTTACCACCACAATCATCACCACCGCCACCACCGTTACCACCACGACCACAACTTACCACAACAATCATCACCACCGCCACCACCGTTACCACCACGACCCCAACTTACCACCACAATCATCACCACCGCCACCACCGTTACCACCACGACCCCAACTTACCACCACAATAATTATCACCGGCACAGCAAACCACTTTTACCACCACGACAACCACCGCAACTACCACCACAATTATCACCATCGCCGCTACCCACTGTTACCAGCACAATCATCACCGCTAACACTGTCATCGTCACCATCACCGCCACAATCATCACCGCTACCACTGTCATCGTCACCATCACCGCCACAATCATCGCCACTGCTACCACCGCCGCCGCCGCAATTAACGCCACCACTGCAACCACTTTTACCACCACCATAATCGTCACCAATAAAAATACCATCACAGCCATCATCACCGCCTCGGTCACCATCCACCAAACACTACCAGAATCCGAGTCAGCAACAACCACCACCACCACCACAACCATCACCACCACCACCACAGTTAGCACGACCACCCCAACTATCAGAACCATCCTTTCCATTGGCTACCAGAGGCCGTCTGGAACGCTCTTCCTTCCGACATTAGGAAGCCACTGGCAGCTGTTGCTTTTAGATCGTTATCTCGATTGAAAACCGATTTCTTTAGAACGACTTTGTGTGTGTTCGTGTGTTCCCCCCCGCCCCCAACACATCCTATTAGCACGGTTGACTACGTACGGCGCGAAAGAAGTTCAACATACAGACAGTACGTACACCACCACCAACACCTCACTTCTGAGATTGCCTACGCACGCGACTGTCTGTAATCCAGCACCGAGATGGTGCCAAAATCCCTTCCCGTAGCCCAGGCTCGGTACAGCAGAGTGTGGACTAATCTCCATCTGTTCCACACTCTCCTTCCTAACCCTGTGTGTGGGTGTTCGAGTTCATTTATTTGGTATAGCCCTGTGAGCCATTCGGCTCTTGAATCGGGTGCAACCGCAACAAACAAAAAAANCAAAACATGAACAAGAAAACATCTTAAAGTGACTATGTGCAAACAGAAAATCAAGAAAAGACAGCAAAATATTGCAAAAAAAGCACCGTACACCAACGCTGTGTGCAAAAATTCCAGTGGGATGCAAGTCAAACAACAACAACAACCACAAGACAACTTAGATTAAGGCCATCAGTCTAACTCTGTACTACAACAACACAAACATGGCCAATACTCTTAGGTGTTTTTTGGTAAAGTCACGTAGGTAAAAAATGAAATTAAAAGTTAATAAAAGTAATAATGGAAATAAAATAAAATAATAAATCACGACGTTTCGGAGGCATCAGGTGGGACCGTCACAGCCAAAATTACTGCATCAAGTATTTAAGGCTGGTCTTTTGGAATTTTTCCTCACTTGAAACAGCAAATCTGGCTGTGACGGTCCCACCTGATGACGGAGACTTGTGTTGCCTCCGAAACGTCGTGATTTTATTATTTTATTTCCATTGTGGCGTCGTTCTCTGTGGTCTGACACTGGTGGTGAGACTGAGCCATGGAGAAGGCCGCTTGCTGTCCGTGGTGTATGGCCAATCAGTTTCAACGACAGTGCATCATAAATTGATCAGAGCCACGCGTGTGTTTGCATGTTCACCACAAGTACCATGTGTGTGTGTGGTTAATGCAGACATGACTCCTTGCAAAAGGGTTTCTATTTGGCGTTTGAGCATCTTAACACAACTCCCGTTGAATTGCCAGAAAGGTTAAAAACCTATTATTGTTTTTTCATACTTTGATACTGGCAAAAAAAGGTCCCGTTTTGTAGCTGCTCACTCCGAGCTATGAATGCCCTGGTAATGGCATCGTCCTTGTACTGGTCGCCTTGTGGCATCGATTCTCTGTGGTCTGACACTGGTGGTGAGACTGGGCTATGGAGAAAGCCGCTTGCTGTCCGTGGTGTATGGCCAATCAGTTTCAAAGACAGTGCATCATACATTGATCAGAGCCACGCTTGTGTTTGCATGTTCACAACAAGTACCGTGTGTGTGTGTGTGGTTAATGCAGACATGACTCCTTGCAAAAAAGGTTTCGATCTGGGTGTCTGAACAACTTAACACAACACATTAGGGTGGGTAGAATAATACATGTGTTATTTAAATGTGGCAAACTGCAGTAGCAGGTAACTACCCAGCCAACTGCAGCAGCAGCAGACAGCAAAGCATGCAGCAGCAGCAGAAACTGCAGCAAGCAGAAACTGCAGCAGCAGCAGAAACTGCAGCAGCAACTGCAGCTTTTGATGCTGCTAATCCTGCATAATGCACATGCATATGCAGTACTAATCACATTCTGCACTTCCCATAAATTGTAAACCTCTTGATATCAAATTCCTTTGTCAATGCGCCCAGCTTAATATATGCTCCCTCGTGTGTGTTTCATTCAACTTCACGGACCTGGTTTTCACCTGAGAGCTGCTTCGTTGTGGCCGAATCGTGATAATTTTTATTATGTTTATTTTTATTATTTTTATTATTTTATTACTTCTTCTACGTGACTTTACCGAAAGAACCAAGAAGATTAACACAACTGTTAACACAACTTACACTATGAGACCTCCTTTACCAGTGGCAAAAGTATGGTTTTTACCCTTCAACTGGTACAAAAACTGACACCTTTATACAAGGCATCATGTTAATTGATAAAGGTGTCAGTTTTACGTACCAGTTTAAAGGGATAAAAACCTATTACTATATTTTGCCACTTAAAGGAGGCAGTGTAAATGCTACCCGAGCTCTCAACTCTGATAGTGCGCTGTCTTTGAGTTGTACGCTGGCGTCATCTGGTCCAACACCAATGGAGACTAGGCTCTAAGGAAAGCTGTCTCGGGTGTGGACCTCCTTAGACAGTGACAACCATCATCAGAGTTGTTTCTTTTTGTTTGCATTTTGACCTTGTGTTGTGGTATTGCAAACATGATGCCTTGTATAAAGGTGTCAGTTTTGTACCAGTTTAAGTAAACCTACTACTATGTTAACACAACTGTTAACACAACTGTTTAAGTGTGCGTTGTTGCTCAAACCGATTGCACCAGTATGGTTCTGTTCATCACCGGTGTGATAGAAACTAAAGCGACTAAACTATCACAGATTACGATGGTCCGACTTAGTATTTCGATCTTACGATGGCGATACGACAAAATTTAAAAATATCAATTTTCGCGCGCAGTACAAAGTGATACGATACGTTCAACGCATGTATGATTGTCTTTGTTTTTTTCGGTAAAGTCACGTAGGTCAAACAACCTCCCATACCAGGCGAGGTAGTAGATCTCCTAGCCACGGTGACCTCCTTAGAGAGAGACAACCAGTGGCAGGACTCGAACCTATAAAACAGCGACGCTGGCCTAAGTGTTCCGGCATGGCCATCATGAATCCTCGAAGAGAGAGAGACCCATNGTCTCAGGTGACGAACCCCCACCCCCATCTTGACAGAGCTGCTGGCCTAGTAGATCTGACATGGGCATGATGAACCCCCTGAGAGAGAGACACCCAGCCCCAGGATGTCGAACCAAGCATCTCAATGATGCTGATCCAGTAGATCTGACATGGCCATGATGAACCCCCTGAGAGAGACCCACCCAGCCCCAGGTGTCAAACCCAGACTCCCAGAGTTGCTGACACAGTAGATCTGACATGGCCATGATGAACCCCCCTTGAGAGAGACCCACCCAGTCTCAGGTGTCGAACCCAGACTCCCAGAGCTGCTGACCCAGTTGATATGACATGGCCATGATTAACCCCCCTACCCCCTCCTGACAGAGACACACCCAGCCCCAGGTGTCGAACCCAGACTCCCAGAGCTGCTGGCCGTAATCGACATGGCCATGATGAACCCCCCTGAGAGAGGTATCGTTCTAGATTTGAAGCTTTCGTGACTGCAAGGATTCATATTCTTAGGTTTTTTCGGTAAAGTCACGTAGGTAAAACATTAAAATTAATGAAAGTAAAATAAAATAAAAATCACGACGTTTCGGAGGCAACACAAGCTTCCGTCTTCAGGTATCGAACCAAGCATCTCAATGAAACTGGCCCAGTAGATCTGAGATGGCCATGATGAACCCCCCTGAGAGAGACCCACCCAGCCCCAGGTGTCGAACCCAGACTCCGAGAGCTGCTGGCCCAGTAGATCTGACATGGACATGATGAACCCCCCTGAGAGAGACCCACCCAGCCCCAGGTGTCGAACCCAGACTCCCAGAGCTGCTGGCCCAGTAGATCTGAGATGGCCATGATGAACCCTCCTGAGAGAGACCCACCCAGCCCCAGGTGTCGAACCCAGACTCCCAGAGCTGCTGGCCCAGTAGATCTGACATGGGCATGATGAACCCCCCTGAGAGAGAGACACCCAGCCCCAGGTGTCGAACCTAGACTCCCAGAGCTGCTGGCCCAGTAGATCTGACATGGACATGATGAACCCCCCTGAGAGAGACCCACCCAGCCCCAGGTGTCGAACCCAGACTCCCAGAGCTGCTGGCCCAGTAGATCTGAGATGGCCATGATGAACCCTCCTGAGAGAGACCCACCCAGCCCCAGGTGTCGAACCCAGACTCCCAGAGCTGCTGGCCCAGTAGATCTGACATGGGCATGATGAACCCCCCTGAGAGAGAGACACCCAGCCCCAGGTGTCGAACCTAGACTCCCAGAGCTGCTGGCCCAGTAGATCTGACATGGGCATGATGAACCCCCCTGAGAGAGACCCACCCAGCCCCAGGTGTCGAACCTAGACTCCCAGAGCTGCTGACCCAGTTGATCTGACATGGCCATGATGAACCCCCCTGAGAGAGACCCACCCAGCCCCAGGTGTCGAACCCAGACTCCGAGAGCTGCTGGCCCAGTAGATCTCATGGACATGATGACCCCCTGAGAGAGACCCACCCAGCCCCAGGTGTCGAACCCAGACTCCCAGAGCTGCTGGCCCAGTAGATCTGAGATGGCCATGATGAACCCTCGAAGAGACAGCCCCAGGTGTCGAACCCAGACTCCCAGTGGCCCTTGACATGGCCATGATGAACCCCCCTGAGAGAGACCCACCCAGCCCCAGGTGTCGAACCCAGACTCCCAGAGCTGCTGGCCCAGTAGATCTGAGATGGCCATGATGAACCCCCTGAGAGAGACCCACCCAGCCCCAGGTGTCGAACCCAGACTCCCAGAGCTGCTGGCCCAGTAGATCTGAGATGGGCATGATGAACCCCCCTGAGAGAGACCCATCCAGCCCCAGGTGTCGAACCCAGACTCCCAGAGCTGCTGGCCCAGTAGATCTGACATGGGCATGATGAACCCCCTGAGAGAGAGAGACCCAGTCTCAGGTGTCGAACCCAGACTCCCAGAGCTGCTGGCCCAGGAGATCTGACATGGCCATGATGAACCCCCCTGAGAGACCCACCCAGTCCCAGGTGTCGAACCAAGCACCAATGATGCTGGCCCAGTAGATCTGACACGGCCATCTTTAACCCCCTGAGAAAGACTCACCCAGCCCCAGGTGTCGAACCAAGCATCTCAATGATGCTGATCCAGTAGATCTGACATGGGCATGATGAACCCCCTGAGAGAGAGAGACCCAGTCCCAGGTGTCGAACCCAGACTCCCGGAGCTGCTGACCCAGTATATCTGACATGGCCATGATGAACCCCCCTGAGAGAGACCCACCCAGCCCCAGGTGTCGAACCTAGACTCCCAGAGCTGCTGGCCCAGTAGATCTGACATGGACATGATTAACCCCCTGAGAGAGAGATATAGAACCAAGCATCTCAATGATGCTGGCCCAGTAGATCTGACATGGTCATTTTTAACCCCCTTACCCCCTCTTGACAGAGACCCACCCAGCCCCAGGTGTCGAACTCAGGCTCCCAGAGCTGCTGGCTGTCACCGACACGGCCTTTATGAACTCCTCTGCCACCCGTGACCCAGAGCGGCATTTGACCGCGTCCAGTCTGCCACGTTCGGAGGCAGGAGCTGTCCACTTCAGCACCACACAGCCTGGGTCAGCTCTGACCTCAGGCTGACCCCCAAATGTAGGGTCTCGTATTCATACCCAAGTCAACAACGCGCGCGCGTGTGTGTGTGTGCCAGTGATGCCTTGAACCATGCGTGTGTGTGTGTGTGTGTTTGTGTGTGTGTGCCAGTGATGCCTTGCACCATGCGTGTTGGTGTGTGTTTGTGTGTGTGTGCCAGTGATGCCTTGAACACTGCGTGTGTGTGTTTGTGTGTGTGTGCCAGTGATGCCTTGAACATTGTGTGTGTGTGTCCCAGTGATGCCTTGAACCATGCGTGTGTGTTCCAGTGATGCCTTGAACGGTGTGTGTGTTCTAGTGATGCCTTGAACACTGCGTGTTTGTGTGTGTTTGTGTGTGTGCCAGTGATGCATCCAACCATGGTGTGTGTGTTTGTGTGTGCCAGTGATGGCTTGAACCATGCGTGTTTGTGTGTGTTTGTGTGTGTGTTCGAGTGATGCCTTGAACATGTGTGTGTGTGCCAGATGCCTTGAACCATGCGTGTGTGTGTGTTTGTGTGTGCGTGTGCCAGTGATGCCTTGAATACTGCGTGTGTGTGTTTGTGTGTGTGTGTGNTCCAGTGATGCCTTGAACATTGCGTGTGTGTGTTCCAGTGATGTCTTGAACACTGCGTGTGTGTGTGTGTTTGTGTGTGTGTGTCCCAGTGATGCCTTGAACCATGCGTGTGTGTGTTTGTGTGTGCGTGTTTGTGTTCCAGTGATGTCTTGAACACTGCGTGTTTGTGTGTGTGTGTGTTCCAGTGATGGCCTCAGTGGAGGAGGCTCGTGAAGGACGCTACTGGGCAGTTGGAGGCAGTCGCCCTCCAACAACAATGGAGGGGGAGGAGCGATGCTCACAACAACGAGCGGAGCGCCGTGTGGCTAAAGCACGCAAGTTGGTACAGTAGGGGGCACAGGTGGTGCATCAGCCAGTCATCTCGGTCATCTCGGTCAGTCGACCCGTGGCACCTGCTGGGTCTGCCCCGTGACCTCCTGCCAGCGGGCGTTCGACACTTCACGTGGCCTCAACGTGCACATGGCCTGGCCTGTTTAAGGCTATACGGGGGATCTTCGTCTTTGCTTGTGAGTGGAGCACGCGTGCGTTTGCCAGTACGTACGTGCGTACGCGTGTGTCGATGTTTGCCAAGTGGGCGTCATTGTGCGTGCGTGCTTACTTACGTGTTGTGTGTCTGTGCAAATCTTTCGCACTGACAGCCGGTGACAGTGGTGGTGGTGACAGTGGTGGTGGTGGTGACAGTGGTGGTGGTGGTGGTGACAGTGGTGGCGGTGGTGGTGACAGTGGTGGTGGTGGTGACAGTGGTGGTGGTGACAGTGGTGGTGGTGGTGACAGTGGTGGTGGTGGTGGTGACAGTGGTGGTGGTGGTGGTGGTGGTGGTGGTGGTGGTGGTGACAGTGGTGGCGGTGGTGGTGACAGTGGTGGTGGTGGTGGTGACAGTGGTGGTGGTGGTGGTGGTGGTGACAGTGGTGGTGGTGGTGGTGACAGTGGTGGTGGTGACAGTGGTGGTGGTGACAGTGGTGGTGGTGACAGTGGTGGCGGTGGTGGTGACAGTGGTGGTGGTGGTGACAGTGGTGGTGGTGACAGTGGTGGTGGTGGTGGTGGCGACAGTGGTGGTGGTGGTGGTGACAGTGGTGGCGGTGGTGGCGGTGGTGACGGATCACTGTGGCGGGGTGGTTATCGGTTTGTGGTATTTGTCTCTCTGACCCTCGATTTAAAGCTTTCGTGACTGCAGGGATTCATCTTCTTGGTTCTTTCGGTAAAGTCACGTAGAATGGGGAATTTTTATTATTATTATATTATACATTTATTTTTTATTATTTCCATTCTACGTGACTTTACCGAAGAACCAAGAAGATGAATCTCTGCCCCCTGTTCAAGCCCAGGATCGAGAACGTCATTCTCCCCTTCCTCTCTCATAGACCCACACGGAGACCCACAGACTCACACGGAGACCACAGACTCACACAGAGACCCAGAGACTCACATAGAGACCCACAGACTCACGCAGAGACCCACAGACTCACATAGAAACCCACAGACTCACATAGACCCACAGACTCACATAGAGACCCATAGACTCACATAGAGACCCAGAGACTCACATAGAGACCCACAGACTCACATAGAGACCCACAGACTCACATAGAGACCCACAGACTCACATAGACCCACAGACACACAGACCCAGAGACTCACATAGACCCACAGACTCACATAGACTCACATAGAGACCCACAGACTCACATAGAGACTCACATAGAGACCCACAGACTCACACAGAGACCCACCGACTCACACAGAGACCCAGAGACTCACACAGAGACCCACAGACTCACATAGAGACCCATAGACTCACATAGAGACCCACAGACTCACACAGACTCACACAGACTCACATAGAGACCCACAGACTCACATAGAGACCACACTCACATAGAGACACAGACTCACAGACTCACATAGAGACCCACAGACTCACATAGAGACCACAGACTCACATAGAGACCCATAGACTCACAGAGACCCATAGACTCACAGAGACCCATAGACTCACACAGAAACCACCGACTCACACAGAGACCCACAGACTCACACAGAGACCCACAGACTCATATAGAGACCCATAGACTCACACGGAGACCCATAGACTCACACAGAGACCCACAGACTCACATAGAGACCCATAGACTCACACAGAGACCCATAGACTCACACAGAGACCCACCGACTCACACAGAGACCCGCAGACTCACATAGAGACCCACAGACTCACATAGAGACCCACAGACTCACACAGAGACCCAGAGACTCACACAGAGACCCACAGACTCACACAGAGACCCACCGACTCACACAGAGACCCATAGACTCACACAGAGACCCACCGACTCACACAGAGACCCAGAGACTCACACAGAGACCCACAGACTCACACAGAGACCCAGAGACTCACATAGAGACCCACAGACTCACATAGAGACCCACAGACTCCATACACAGAGACCCATAGACTCACACAGAGACCCACAGACTCACACAGAGACCCAGAGACTCATAGAGACCCATAGACTCACACAGAGACCCACAGACTCACACAGAGACCCAGAGACTCATAGAGACCCACAGACTCACACAGAGACCCATAGACTCACAGAGAGACCCACAGACTCACACAGAGACCCAGAGACTCATAGAGACCCACAGTCTCACACAGAGACCCACAGACTCACACAGAGACCCAGAGACGCATTCGTAGAGACCCACAGACTCACATAGACCCACAGACTCACACAGAGACCCACAGACTCACATAGACCCACAGACTCACATAGAGACCCACAGACTCACATAGAAACCCACAGATTCCCATAGAGACCCACAGACTCACATAGAGACCCACAGACTCACATAGACCCACAGACTCACATAGAAACCCACAGATTCACATAGAGACCCAGAGACTCACATAGAGACCACAGACTCACATAGAGACCCATAGACTCACATAGAAACCCATAGACTCACATAGAGACCATAGACTCACATATAAACCCATACTCACATAGAGACCCACAGGCTCACGTAGAGACCCATAGACTCTTGTAGAAACCCATAGACTCACATATAAACCATAGACTCACGTAGAAACCCATAGGCTCACATAGAAACCCATAGACTCACATAGAAACCCATAGACTCACATAGAAACTCATAGACTCACATAGAAACCCATAGACTCACATAGAACCCCATAGACTCCATACACATATACCCATAGACTCACATAAAAACCCATAGACTCACATATAAACCCATAGACTCAAATATAAACCCATAGACTCCATACACATATACCTATAGACTCACATAGAAACTCATAGACTCACATAGAACCCCATAGACTCACATAGAACCCCATAGACTCACATAAAACCCATACTCACTCCATACTNACATAAACCCATAGACTCACATAAAACCCATAGACTCACATATAAACCCATAGACTCACATAAAACCCATACTCACATATAAACCCATAGACTCACATAGAAACTCATAGACTCACATAGAAACCCATAGACTCGCACAGAAACCCCTAGACTCACATAGAAACCCATAGACTCAAATATAACCCCATAGACTCACATAAATCCCATACTCACATATACCCATAGACTCACATATAAACCCATAGACTCACATAGAAACCCATAGTCACATAGAAACCCATAGACTCACATAGAAACCCATAGACTCACATAGAAACCCATAGACTCACATAAAACCCATACTCGCATATAAACCCATAGACTCACGTAAAAACCCATAGACTCACATAAAACCCATAGACTCACATATAAACCCATAGACTCACATAAAACCCATACTCACATATAAACCCATAGACTCACATAGAAACTCATAGACTCACATAGAAACCCATAGACTCGCACAGAAACCCCTAGACTCACATAGAAACCCATAGACTCAAATATAACCCCATAGACTCACATAAATCCCATACTCACATATAAACCCATAGACTCACATATAAACCCATAGACTCACATAGAAACCCATAGTCACATAGAGACTCACATAGAAACCCATAGACTCACATAGAAACCCATAGACTCACATAAAACCCATACTCGCATATAAACCCATAGACTCACGTAAAAACCCATAGACTCACATAGAGACCCACAGACTCACGTAGAGACCCACAGACTCACGTAGAAACCCATAGACTATTGTAGAAACCCATACTCACATAGAAACCCATAGGCTCACATAGAAACCCATAGACTCACATAGAAACATATAGACTCACATAGAAACCCATAGACTCACATAGAAACCCATACTCACATAGAAACCCATACACTCACATAGAAACCCACAGACTCACATAGAAACCCATAGATTAATATAGAAACCCATAGACTCATATAGAAACCCATACTCACACATAAACCCATAGACTCACGTAAAAACCCATAGATTCACATATAAACCCATAGACTCGCATATAAACCCATAGACTCACATAGAAACCCATAGACTCACATAGAAACCCACAGACTCACATAAAAACCCATAGACTCACATAGAAACCCATAGACTCACATGGAGACCCACAGACTCACGTAGAAACCCATAGACTCACATAGAAACCGATAGACTCACGTAGAAACCCATAGACTCACATAGAACCCATAGACTCACAAATAAACCCATAGCCTCACATAGAAACCCATAGACTCACATAGAAACCCATAGACTCACATAGAAACCCATAGACTCACATAGAAACCCATAGACTCACATAGAAACCCATAGACTCACATAGAAACCCATAGACTCACATGGAGACCCACAGACTCACGTAGAAACCCATAGACTCACATAGAAACCGATAGACTCACGTAGAAACCCATAGACTCACATAGAACCCCATAGACTCAAATATAAACCCATAGCCTCACATAGAAACCCATACTCACATAGACCCATAGACTCACATAGAAACCCAGACTCACATAGAAACCCATAGACTCACATAGAAACCCATAGACTCACATAGAAACCCATAGACTCACATAGAAACCCATAGATTCATGTAGAAACCCACAGACCCACATAGAAACCCATAGACTCACATAGAAACCCATAGACTCACGTAAAAACCCATACTCACATAGAAACCCATAGACTCGCATGAAAACCCATAGACTCACATAGAAACCCATAGACTCACATAGAAACCCATAGACTCACATAGAAACCCATAGACTCATATAGAAACCCATACTCACATATAAACCCATAGACTCACGAAGAAAACCCATACTCGCATAGAAACCCATATACTCACACAGAAACCCATAGACTCACATAGAAACCCATAGACTCACATAGAGACCCATAGACTCACAGAGACCCATAGACTCACATAGAAACCCATACTCACATAGAAACCCATAGACTCGCATAGAAACCCATAGACTCACATAGAAACCCATAGACTCACATAGAAACCCATATAGACTCACATAAAACCCATACTCACATAGAAACCCATAGACTCACATAGAGACTCACATAGAACCCATAGACTCACGTAGAAACCCACAGACTCACATAGAACCCACACTCACATAGAGACCCACACTCACGTAGAAACCCATAAACTCACATATAAACCCATAGACTCACATAGAAACCCATAGACTCGCATAAAACCCATACTCACATATAAACCCATAGACTCACATAGAAACTCATAGACTCACATAGAAACCCATAGACTCGCACAGAAACCCCTAGACTCACATAGAAACCCATAGACTCAAATATAACCCCATAGACTCACATAAATCCCATACTCACATATAAACCCATAGACTCACATATAAACCCATAGACTCACATAGAAACCCATAGTCACATAGAAACCCATAGACTCACATAGAAACCCATAGACTCACATAGAAACCCATAGACTCACATAAAACCCATACTCGCATATAAACCCATAGACTCACGTAAAAACCCATAGACTCACATAGAGACCCACAGACTCACGTAGAGACCCACAGACTCACGTAGAAACCCATAGACTCTTGTAGAAACCCATACTCACATAGAAACCCATAGGCTCACATAGAAACCCATAGACTCACATAGAAACCTATAGACTCACATAGAAACCCATAGACTCACATAGAAACCCATACTCACATAGAAACCCATAGACTCACATAGAAACCCACAGACTCACATAGAAACCCATAGATTAATATAGAAACCCATAGACTCATATAGAACCCATACTCACACATAAACCCATAGACTCACGTAAAAACCCATAGATTCACATATAAACCCATAGACTCGCATATAAACCCATAGACTCACATAGAAACCCATAGACTCACATAGAAACCCACAGACTCACATAAAAACCCATAGACTCACATAGAGACTCACATGGAGACCCACAGACTCACATAGAAACTCATAGACTCACATAGAAACCCATAGACTCACATAGAACCCCATAGACTCACATAAAACCCATACTCACATATAAACCCATAGACTCACATAAAAACCCATAGACTCACATATAAACCCATAGACTCAATATAAACCCAGACTCACATAAAACCCATACTCACATATAAACCTATAGACTCACATAAAACCCATACTCACATATAAACCTATAGACTCACATAGAAACTCATAGACTCACATAGAACCCCATAGACTCACATAGAACCCCATAGACTCACATAAAACCCATACTCACATATAAACCCATACTCACATAAAAACCCATAGACTCACATAAAACCCATAGACTCACATATAAACCCATAGACTCACATAAAACCCATACTCACATATAAACCCATAGACTCACATAGAAACTCATAGACTCACATAGAAACCCATAGACTCGCACAGAAACCCTAGACTCACATAGAAACCCATAGACTCAAATATAACCCCATAGACTCACATAAATCCCATACTCACATATAAACCCATAGACTCACATATAAACCCATAGACTCACATAGAAACCCATAGTCACATAGAAACCCATAGACTCACATAGAAACCCATAGACTCACATAGAAACCCATAGACTCACATAAAACCCATACTCGCATATAAACCCATAGACTCACTAAAAACCCATAGACTCACATAGAGACCACAGACTCATTAGAACCCACACTCACTAGAAACTAGACTATTGATAGAAACCCATACTCACATAGAAACCCATAGGCTCACAAGAAACCTAGACTCACATGAAACCTATAGACTACATAGAAACCCATAGACTCACATAAACCCATACTCACATAGAAACCCATAGACTCACATAGAAACTCACAGACTCACATAGAAACCCATAGATTAATATAGAAACCCATAGACTCATATAGAAACCCATACTCACACATAAACCCATAGACTCACGTAAAAACCCATAGATTCACATATAAACCATAGACTCGCATATAAACTAGACTCACATAGAAACCCATAGACTCACATAGAAACCCACACTCACATAAAAACCCATAGACTCACATAGAAACCATAGACTCACATGGAGACCCACAGACTCACGTAGAAACCCATAGACTCACATAGAAACCGATAGACTCACGTAGAAACCCATAGACTCACATAGAACCCCATAGACTCACAAATAAACCCATAGCCTCACATAGAAACCCATAGACTCACATAGAAACCCATAGACTCACATAGAAACCCATAGACTCACATAGAAACCCATAGACTCACATAGAAACCCATAGACTCACATAGAAACCCATAGACTCACATGGAGACCCAGACTCACGTAGAAACCCATAGACTCACATAGAAACCGATAGACTCACGTAGAAACCCATACACTCACATAGAACCCCATAGACTCACATATAAACCCATAGCCTCACATAGAAACCCATACTCACATAGAAACCCATAGACTCACATAGAAACCCAGACTCACATAGAAACCCATAGACTCACATAGAGACTCACATAGAAACCCATAGACTCACATAGAAACCCATAGATTCATGTAGAAACCCATAGACTCACAGAAACCCATACTCATGTAGAAACCCATAGACTCACATAGAAACCCAAAGACTCACGTAAAAACCCATACTCACATAGAAACCCATAGACTCCATGAAAACCCATAGACTCACATAGAAACCCATAGACTCACATAGAAACCCATAGACTCACATAGAAACCCATAGACTCATATAGAAACCCATACTCACATATAAACCCATAGACTCACGAAGAAACCCATACTCGCATAGAAACCCATATACTCACACAGAAACCCATAGACTCACATAGAAACCCATAGACTCACATAGAGACCCAGACTCACAGAGACCCATAGACTCACATAGAAACCCATAGACTCACATAGAAACCCATAGACTCGCATAGAAACCCATAGACTCACATAGAAACCCATAGACTCGCATAGAAACCCATAGACTCACATAGAGACTCACATAGAGACCCATAGACTCACGTAGAAACCCACAGACTCACATAGAGACCCACAGACTCACATAGAGACCCACACTCACGTAGACACTCACATATAAACCCATAGACTCACATAGAAACCCATAGACTCGCATAGAAACTCACATATAAACCATAGACTCACATAGACTCATAGACTCACATAGAGACTCGCACAGAAACCCCTAGACTCACATAGAAACCCATAGACTCAAATATAACCCCATAGATTCACATATAAACCCATAGACTCACATATAGACTCACATAGAAACCCATAGTCACATAGAAACCCATAGACTCACATAGACCATAGACTCACATAGAAACCCATAGACTCACGTAAAACCCTACGTATAAACCCATAGACTCACGTAAAAACCCATAGACTCACATAGAGACTCACGTAGAGACCACAGACTCACGTAGAAACCCATACTCTTGTAGAAACTTACATAGAAACCCATAGGCTCAGATAGAAACCATAGACTCACATAGAAACCTATAGACTCACATAGAAACCCATAGACTCACATAGAAACCCATACTCACATAGAAACCCATAGACTCACATAGAAACCCACAGACTCACATAGAAACCCATAGATTAATATAGAAACCATAGACTCATATAAAACCCATACTCACACATAAACCCATAGACTCACGTAAAAACCCATAGATTCACATATAAACCCATAGACTCGCATATAAACCCATAGACTCACATAAAACCCATACTCACATAGAAACCCACAGACTCACATAAAAACCAATAGACTCACATAGAGACTCACATGGAGACCCACAGACTAACGTAAAACCCATACTCACATAGACTCACGTAGAAACCCATAGACTCACATAGAACCCATAGACTCACATAAAGCCTCACATAAAACCCATACTCACATAGAAACCCATAGACTCACATAGAGACTCACATAGAAACCCATAGACTCACATAGAAACCCATAGACTCACATAGAAACCCATAGATTCATGTAGAAACCCATAGACTCACAGAAACCCATACTCATGTAGAAACCAATAGACTCACATAGAGACTCACGTAAAAACCCATACTCACATAGAAACCCATAGACTCGCATGAAAACCATAGACTCACATAGAAACCCATAGACTCACATGAAACCCATACTCACATAGAAACCCATAGACTCATATAGAAACCCATACTCACATATAAACCCATAGACTCACGAAGAAACCCATAGACTCGCATAGAAACCCATAGACTCACGTAAAACCCATACTCACATAGAAACCCATAGACTCGCATGAAAACCTATAGACTCACATAGAAACCCATAGACTCGCATAGAAACCCATACTCACATAGAAACCCATACTCGCATAGAAACCCATAGACTCACATAGAAACCCATAGACTCACATAGGGACCCATAGACTCACGTAGAAACCCACCGACTCACATAGAGACCCACACTCACGTAGAAACCCATAAACTCACATATAAACCCATAGACTCACATAGAAACCCATAGACTCGCATAGAAACCCATAGGCTCACGTAGAAACCCATAGACTCACATAGAAACTCATAGACTCACATAGAAACCCATAGACTCACATAAAAACCATAGACTCACGTAAAAACCCATAGACTCACATATAACCCATAGACTCACATAAAAACCCATAGACTCACATAGAAACCCATAGTCACATAGAGACTCACATAGAAACCCATAGACTCACGTAGAAACCCATACTCACATAGAAACCCATAGACTCACATAGAAACCCACACTCACATAGAAACCCATAGACTCACATAGAACCCCACAGACTCACATAGAGACCCACAGACTCACATAGAAACCCATAAACTCACATAGAAACCCNGACTCACACAGAAACCCATACTCACATATAAACCCATAGACTCACATGAAACCCATAGACTCACGTAGAAACCCATACTCACATAGAAACCCATAGACTCACATGAAAACCCATAGACTCACATAGAAACCCATAGACTCACATAGAAACATAGACTCACGTAGAAACCCACACTCACATAGAAACCCATAGACTCACGTAGAAACCCACACTCACATAGAAACCCATAGACTCACATAGAAACCCACACTCAAAGAAACCCATAGACTCACGTAGAAACCCATAGACTCACATAGAAACCCATAGACTCAGATAGAAACCCACACTCACATAGAAACCCAGCAATAGACCCACAGACTCACATAGAGACCCACAGATCACGTAGAAACCCATAAACTACATAGAAACCCAGACTACACAGAAACCCATAGACTCACATAAAACCATACTACATAGAAACCCATACTCACATAGAAACCCATAGACTCACATAGAAACCTATAGACTCGCATAGAAACCCATACTCACATAGAAACCCATACTCACATATAAACCCATAGACCACATAGAAACCCATAGACTCGCATAAAACCCATACTCACGTAGAAACCCATAGACTACATATAAACTCATAGACTACATAGAAACCCATAGACTCACATAAAACCCATACTCGCATATAAACCCATAGACTCACGTAAAAACCCATAGACTNACATATAAACCCATAGACTCACATAAAACCCATAGACTCACATAGAAACCCATAGACTCACATATAAACCCATAGACTCACATAGAAACCCATACTCACGTAGAAACCCATAGACTCACATAGAAACCCATAGACTCCACATAGAACCCACACTCACATAGAAACCCATAAACTCACATAGAAACCCAGACTCACACAGAAACCCATAGACTCACATATAAACCCATAGACTCACATAGAAACCCATAGACTCACGTAGAAACCCATAGACTCACATAGAAACCCATAGACTCACATAGAAACCCACACTCACATAGAAACCCATAGACTCACATAGAAACCCATAGACTCACATAGAAACCCATAGACTCACGTAGAAACCCACACTCACATAGAAACCCATAGACTCACGTAGAAACCCACACTCACATAGAAACCCATAGACTCACATAGAAACCCACACTCACATAGAAACCCATAGACTCACGTAGAAACCCATAGACTCACATAGAAACCCATAGACTCACATAGAAACCCACACTCACATAGAAACCCATAGACTCACATAGAAACCCACAGACTCACATAGAGACCACAGACTCACGTAGAAACCCATAAACTCACATAGAAACCCAGACTCACACAGAAACCCATACTCACATAAAAACCCATAGACTCACATAGAACCCATACTCACATAGAAACCCATAGACTCACATAGAAACATATAGACTCGCATAGAAACCCATACTCACATAGAAACCCATACTCACATATAAACCCATAGACTCACGTAGAAACCCATAGACTCGCATAGAAACCCATACTCACATAAAAACCCATAGATTCACGTAGAAACCCATAGACTCGCATAGAAACCCATAGACTCGCATAGAAACCCATAGACTCACAGGGCACCACTTATATTAGAAAAGAAATGCAATGACGGAGCTGTGACACTATACAATGTACATTGTATCGTAACACATAATTGTAGAGTGTAGCAATAACACTCTAAGTATACAATTATATTTCGATTTAAAGCTTTCGTGACTGCAGGGATTCATCTTCTTGGTTCTTTCGGTAAAGTCATCACGTAGAAGGGAAATAATAAAATAATAAAAATAAAAAATAAAATAATATAATTATAATATATAATTAATTGCCACACACAACGGCACGATCCTTAGGGTTCATTGTCTCCCCCCCCTCCCTTCCAAATAGCCCCTCCCTCGCCCAGAATCACCCCAGCCCGGCAGCCAATCACAACGCTGCATTCAGGAATATCCCCCCTCCCGCTCTCGCTTTGACCAATGGGAGGACGAGGAATTGAAACACCCGACGTCCCCACTGGCCAATCACGAGGCTTCTTTTCCCCCNGAACCCCCGCCCCTTGCGACCGTTATCCCCCGCCCCGCCCCCGCCCACTACAATAGAAATCCGGGGAAGTTCCCACGGGTTTAGAAATATGGGAAGCATCTTCTTGGTTCTTTCGGTAAAGTCACGTAGAAGGGAAGTAATAAAATAATAAAAATAAAACTTAATAAAAAAATCATGTTTTATTTTTATTATTTTATTATTTCCCTTCTACGTGACTTTACCGAAAGAACCAAGAAGGGAATAAANTAATAAAATAAACATAATAAAATCAAATAATGTTTTATTTTTTAATATTATTTCCCTTCTACGTGACTTTACCGAAAGAACCAAGAAGATGAATCCCTGCAGTCACGAAAGCTTTAAATCGAAATATGGGAAGCTCAACGAATGAGTCATAAACTATTACAGATTTAAATTTAGAGTAAAAGGGAAACTGTGATTTTAGAGGAAGTCACACGAGGGATTCTAAACATTTATTTTAGATAAATTAATTTAAATCTTAATTAAAAATTATTGCTTAGATTTTTAACTGGAATGATATACATTGCAGTTTAATAATACGGCTGACATTACCTAAACAGGATGGTGGTAAGGGCCGTCCATAAATGACGTCACGCGATTTTGGACGAGTTTTGACCCCCCCCTCTCTCGTATATGACGTCACAAAGCTCTGCCCCCCCCCTCTCAAATATGACGTCACAAAAATCAGACCCCCCCTCTCAAATATGACGTCACAAAGCTCTGCCCCCCTTCTCAAATATGACGTCACAAAGCTCTGCCCCCCCTCTCAAATATGACGTCACAAAGCTCTGCCCCCCCCCTTCTCAAATATGACGTCACAAAGCTCTGCCCCCNACGTCACAAAGCTCTGCCCCCCCTTCTCAAATATGACGTCACAAAGCTCTGCCCCCCATCTCAAATATGACGTCACAAATCTCTGCCCCCCCCCNAAAAAAAACATAAAAATGCTTCAAATCGCTGTAAACTATTGTGATTGTAGTGCGTATTTAATGTGCCGTTGCTGCACTCTGATGTTGTAGGAGAAAACATTGATCAGAAAGTCTATTTATCGATTTAAAGCTTTCGTGACTGCAGGGATTCATCTTCTTGTTCTTTCGGTAAAGTCATCACGTAGAAGGGAAATAATAAAAAAAAAAGATTTTTATTTTATTATTTCCATTCTACGTGACTTTACCGAAAGAACCAAGAAGATGAAAAGTCTATTTAATGAAGTAGAACGTATTCTTGGTTCTTTCGGTAAAGTCACGTAGAAGGGAAATAATAAAATAATATAAATAGATTTTTATTGTTTTATATTTTTATTATTTTATTATTTCCCTTCTACGTGACTTTACCGAAAGAACCAAGAAGATGAATCCCTGCAGTCACGAAAGCTTTAAATTAAAATGAAGTAGAACGTGTCTGTCTATATTGATTTAAGTGCACATTTTATGTGACGCCACATGTTCTCAACACCACTCTCCCCCTCGTCACACATCGTACAAATTCGACCCCCCCCCCCCGCCCTATGCGGACGTCATTTGGAGGCCATGATAAATTAAGAGTGTGTTTTTTGTTTGCATTTGACTGCAAGTATTGTGTCAATGCAACATAATTTTGCCAGAAAAAAGGTATTAGATTTTTACCATTGAAGTAAAACCTATTACTATATTTTGACTTAAAGGACGCTCATAGTTATGTATCTCAATACTCAATCCACGCCTCGTCATCTGGTCACACATGGAGACTAGGCTCTAAGAAAAGCTCTCGGTGTGGACCTCATTCAAGGACAGTGCATATATCATCAGAGTTGTTTCTTTTTGTTTGCATTTGACTGCTTGTGTTGTGGTTATTGCAAACATGATGCCTTGTATAAAGGTGTCAGTTTTTGTACCAGTTGAAAGGGTAAAACCTTATTACTATATTTTTCCACTGGCAAGGAGGTCCCATGATGTAGCTGCTCACCCGAGCTCTCATTACTCTGGTAGTGCGTTGTCTTTGAACTGTGCGCCTTTTGGCGTCATCTGGTCGAACACCAATGAGACTAGGCTCTAAGAAAGCTGTCTCTGATGTGGACCAATCAGTTTCAAGGACGATGCATAAATGATCAGAGTATTGTTTTTTTCATTTTGGTATTGTGGTTAATGTCATGTTGAAGGGCAGTTTTGTTGCCATAAAAAAAAAAACCCCATTAGTATATTTTGGACTGGAGGAGGTCATGATGTAGCTGCTCACCGAGCTCTAATACTCTGGTAGTGCGTTGTCTTTGTGTGCTTTTGTCATTTCCACCATATGAGACTAGGCCTAAAGAACCTCGTGGACCAATCGGTTCAAAGACAAGCATAAATGAAGAGTATTGTTTTTTGTTTGCATTTGACTGCAAGTATTATGGTTAATGTGAGCATGATTCCTTACAAAAGTGTCAGTTTTGTTGCCATAAAAAAGGGAAAACCCTATTAGTTTATTTTGGTACTGGCAAAGGAGGTCCAATGATGTAGCTGCTCACCCCGAGCTCTCATTACTCTGATGGTGCGCTGTCTTGAGTTATACGCCTTTTGGCGTCATCTTGTCGAACACCAAATGAGACTAGGCTCTAAAGAAAGCTGTCTCTGGTGTGGACCAATCAGTTTCAAGGACGATGCATAAATGATCAGAGTATTGTAGTTTTTTGTTTGCATTTGACTGCAAGTATTATGGTTAATGTAAGCATGATTGCTTGCAAAAGGTGTCAGTTTTGTTGCCATAAAAAAAGGGGAAAACCCTATTAGTTTATTTTGGTACTGGCAAAGGAGGTCCCATGATAAGGCCCCGCACGCAAGTTTTCCCCACATCCGGGAATTGAACTCACGACTTCCAGACCGCGCATCCGTGGACATCCCAAGGACTCCGAGAAAAACCGATTCGTCATCAGCGCTTCTTGTAAATTAAGCAACGGAATCGATTTGCAATGTCCACGAGCACAGACACACACACACAAAGATCCCCGTGTAGCCTGTAACAGACTGCTGGGGCAAGTGCTGTTAGCGAGTAGCAGCAGCACCTGTGAAAGGGGTACTGTGGCACCACGCCCGGCCGCCTTTGTCTCCCCAGTGGTGATGTTTACTACACGCGCACACACTGCACCAGGTGATGCATTTCAGGCTCCCCACACACTCACACAATGCGCTAACCACTGCACCACCGCTCCCCTAGCACACAATCACACATAGTGCGCTAACCACTGCTGTCACCACTCCCCCCACCCACACGCACACAGTGCGCTAACCACTGCACCACCGCTCCCACACACACACAGTGCGCTAACCACTGCACCACCGCTCCACACACACACAGCGCGCTAATCACTGCACCACCGCTCCCCACACACACAGTGCGCTAACCACTGCACCACCGCTCCCACACACACTCACACAGCGCGCTAACCACTGCACCACCGCTCCACACACACCCTCACACAGCGCGCTAACCACTGCACCACCGCTCCCCAAACACTCACACAGTGCGCTAACCACTGCACCACCACTCCACACACACCCTGACACAGTGCACTAACCACTGCACCACCGCCCCACCCACACACACAGTGCGCTAACCACCGCTCCCACCCACACACACACACAGCGCGCTAACCACCGCTCCCCACCACACACACAGTGCGCTAACCGCTGCACCACCACACCACACACACACACACAGTGCGCTAACCACTGCACCACCGCTCCTCCCCACACACACACAGTGCGCTAACCACTGCGCCACCGCCCCACCACACACAGTGCGCTAACCACTGCACCACCGCTCCCACACACACACACTCACACAGCGCACTAACCACTCACACAGTGCGCTAACCACTGCACCACCGCTCCCCCCACACACACACAGTGCGCTAACCACTGCGCACCAGTCCCCACACACACACACAGTGCGCTAACCACTGCACCACCGCTCCCCCCACCCACACACTCACACAGCGCGCTAACCACTGCGCCACCGCTCCCCCCACCCGAACACACTCACACAGTGCGCTAACCACTGCACCACCGCCCCACCACACACACACAGTGCGCTAACCACCGTCCCCACAACACACACACACNGTGCGCTAACNACATGCGCCACCAGTCCCCCAACACACACGCGCTAACCANTGNACCACCGCTCCCCTAGGTCGCCCACACACACACTCACACAGCGCTAACCACTGCGCCACAGTCCCCCCCACACACACACAGTGTCGCTAACCACTGCGCCACCGCTCCCCACACACATGTCAGCCAGCAGAAAAAAACAGGAAGGCTATTTCTGCTGACGANATCACAAGCCCAATAGAAAATAATTGCTAAGTACTTTCAGAGTTACATCGCACGGAGATTATAATCCATACGTCTTTCATTATTATTTTAACAAAGGTACCTTCAATATTTCACGTTACTAATGTGTGCTCATACATGCCCGAGTTCGATTCCGCCAACACCCGAGTGACGCTCATTTTAACCGTGATCAGTTTGGGCCTCCCCTAGGTGACTCGGCCTCAAATGAGTACCTGATGCGGTGTGTAGTAAACATCGCCACTGGGGAGACAAAGGCGGCCGGGCGTGGTGCTGGCCACTCACCCTCGTGTGCCATTCTGGCATTCATAGGTGCTGCTACTCGCTAACAGCACTTGCCCCAACAGTCTGTTAAAGGCTACACGGGGATATTTGTCTTTGTATTCAGACACATAGGCGGGCAGGGTGGTGGGCACGCTGTTGCATCAGTCAAAACCAACCTGAGTTCGATTCCCAACTCGGGCACGACTTTGTGAGAGTAGTTTGTGTGATCTCCCCTGTTCTACAGAGTGAGTGGAGTTTGTATGATCTCCTGTTCTACAGAGTGAGTGGAGTTTGTGTGATCTCCTGTTCTAGAGAGTGAGTGGAGTTTGTATGATCTCCCCTGTTCTACAGAGTGAGTGGAGTTTGTGTGATCTCCCCTGTTCTACAGAGTGAGTGGAGTTTGTATGATCTCCTGTTCTACAGAGTGAGTGGAGTTTGTATGATCTCCTGTTCTACAGAGTGAGTGGAGTTTGTATGATCTCCCCTGTTCTACAGAGTGAGTGGAGTTTGTATGATCTCCCCCTGTTCTACAGAGTGAGTGGAGTTTGTATGATCACCCCTGTTCTCCAGAGTGAAGTTTGTATGATCTCCCCGTTCTACAGAGAGTGAGTGGAGTTTGTATGATCTCCCCTGTTCTACAGAGTGAGTGGAGTTTGTATGATCACCCCTGTTCTCCAGAGTGAGTGGAGTTTGTATGATCTCCCCCTGTTCTACAGAGTGAGTGGGTTTGTATGATCTCCCCTGTTCTACAGAGTGAGTGGAGTTTGTATGATCTCCCCCTGTTCTACAGAGTGAGTGGAGTTTGTATGATCTCCCCCGTTCTACAGAGTGAGTGTAGTGTGTGTAGTGGAAGGTGCAGGGTACAGGGGGTCTGTAGAGCGGTGGCTGCTGCTGAATTATGAATGGAAATCGGCAGCTCCGCTCGTTTTACAATTGCCACTCAAACTCACTCGCGCAAAGACAAAGACCACCCCTATAGCCTCGGACAGGATGTTAGGGCAAGTGCTGTTAGCTAGCAGCTAAGACCGTACAAAGACAAAGACCTCCGTATAGCCTCGGACAGGCTGTTAGGGCAAGTGCTGTTAGCTAGCAGCTAAGACCGTACAAAGACAAAGACCTCCCGTATAGCATCGGATAGTCTGTTAGGGAAAGTGCTGTTAGCTTGCAGCTATGAGCGCACAAAGACAAAGACCTCCCGAAAAGCCTCGGACAGGCTGTTAGGGCAAGTGCTGTTTGCTCGCACCCATGAAGGGTGACACGGCGCACCGTGCAAACGGATACGCTCACACAAAGACAAAGATCCCCGTCTAGCCTTGAACAGCCTTTGGGGCAAGTGCTGTTAGCGAGTAGCAGCACCAATGAAGGCAGGCACTGTGGCACACGAGGGGTGGGTGGCCAGCACACGCCCCAGGTACGATGTTTACTACACACCGCAACAGGTACTAATTCAAGGCTGAGTCGACCTAGGGGAGGTCCAGGACCGGTTCATCTAATCGTGACAGGACACGTGTAAGTACACACACACGCGCCTGCTACGTACGTACTTGCACGCACATGCGCCTGGCATTCAAACACAGCTGCTATACACCAGACAAAGATATCCCATATAGCTTCAATAAGACTGTTGGGTCAAGGGCTGGGCTTTCGCGATCAATATCAGCCATAATAGAGAGGGGTTTTCTTGGGTGAAATCAAATCTGGCTGTCGCCTGATGAAGCTGGTTGTAATTACTGGCGAAACGTCGTTCTCAGATTGTAAATGTTGTGGCTTTGCTCTCCAATACAACCGGTGTGCTGTACACTACACTATACACTACACTACTATACACTACTATACACTACACTGCACACTACTATACACTACACTACTACTATACACTACCATACCACTACACTACTATACACTACACTATACACTACACTACTANACACTACACTATACAATACTATACACTACACTATACACTACTATACACTACACTACTATACCACTACACTATACAATACTATACACTACACTATACACTACTATACACTACACTACACACTACTATACCACTACACTACTATACACTACACTATACACTACANTATACACTACACTATACACTACAATACACACTACACTATATACACACTACACTACTATACACTACACTACTATACACTACACTACTATACACTACGCTATACACTACTATACACTACATTATACACTACTATACCACTACACTACTATACACTACACTATACACTACACACTACACTACACCCTAGTGCTGTACTAGTACAAATTGGCCACGTTCTGTTTACGTGACAACCCTCACTAGTTGGCTGTGTCACGGGTTTTAACGACACAACATTTATATTTTCACGCGAACTACCCCCCCCCCCCGCGCCCCCCCCCCCCCCCGTCAATTACGGGTCAAGGGCTGTTAGCCAGGACACACCGCTGAAGGCCGCACGGTACACGAGAGGGGGGGTAGTGGCCAGCACCCGATTTACGAGTCTACGCAGAGGATGCAGAAAACATTAAAAAATATCTAAAAATAATCGTCAGTGGTGTTGGCTACGGGAATCGNACTCGGCTTCGTACGCTAACCGCTGCGCCACCGCTCCCGCAAAAGCGCCGCACCGCACACTAAACAAGACTCGCACGCAGACTCACGTGACTCACTTACTCGCTGGGCTGGACTCACTGGACTCACTCGCTCGCTGGGCTGGACTCACTGGACTGGACTCACTGGACTGGACTCAACTCGCGGGCTGGACTCACTCTGGACTCACACTCGCTGGGCTGGACTCACTGGACTGGACTCACTGGCTGGACTCACTTACTCGCTGGGCTGGACTCACTGGACTGGACTCACTGGGCTGGACTCACACTCGCTGGGCTGGACTCACTGGACTGGACTCACTGGGCTGGACTCACTTACTCGCTGGGCTGGACTCACTGGACTGGACTCACTGGGCTGGACTCACTTACTCGCTGGCTGGACTCACTGGACTGGACTCACTGTGGACTCACTTACTCGCTGGGCTGGACTCACTGGACTGGACTCACTGGGCTGGACTCACTTACTCGCTGGGCTGNACTCACTGGACTGGACTCACTGGGCTGGACTCACTTACTCGCTGGGCTGGACTCACTGGACTGGACTCACTGGACTCACTTACTCGCTGGGCTGGACTCACTGGACTGGACTCACTGGGCTGGACTCACTTACTCGCTGGGCTGGACTCACTGGACTGGACTCACTGGGCTGGACTCACTTACTCGCTGGGCTGGACTCACTGGACTGGACTCACTGGACTGGACTCACTGGGCTGGACTCACTCGCTCGCTGGGCTGGACTCACGTGGACTCACTCGCTCGCTGGGCTGGACTCACTGGACTGGACTCACTTACTCGCTGGGCTGGACTCACTGGACTGGACTCACTGGCTGGACTCACTTACTCGCTGGGCTGGACTCACTGGACTGGACTCACTGGACTGGACTCACTTACTCGCTGGGCTGGACTCACGTGGACTCAACTCGCTGGCTGGACTCACGTGGACTCACTTACTCGCTGGGCTGGACTCACGTGGACTCACTTACTCGCTGGGCTGGACTCACTGGACTGGACTCACACTCGCTGGGCTGGACTCACTGGACTGGACTCACTGGGCTGGACTCACACTCGCTGGGCTGGACTCACTGGACTGGACTCACTGGACTGGACTCACTACTCGCTGGGCTGGACTCACGTGGACTCACTTACTCGCTGGGCTGGACTCACGTGGACTCACTCGCTCGCTGGGCTGGACTCACTGGACTGGACTCACTGGACTGGACTCACTNACTCGCTGGGCTGGACTCACTGGACTGGACTCACTTACTCGCTGGGCTGGACTCACTGGACTGGACTCACTGGACTGGACTCACTTACTCGCTGGGCTGGACTCACTGGACTGGACTCACTGGACTGGACTCACTGGGCTGGACTCACTGGACTGGACTCACTGGACTCACTGGGCTGGACTCACTGGACTGGACTCACTGGACTGGACTCACTGGNCTGGACTCACTCGCTCGCTGGGCTGGACTCACGTGGACTCACTTACTCGCTGGGCTGGACTCACTGGACTGGACTCACTTACTCGCTGGGCTGGACTCACTGGACTGGACTCACTGGGCTGGACTCACTGGGCTGGACTCACTCGCTCGCTGGGCTGGACTCACGTGGACTCACTTACTCGCTGGGCTGGACTCACTGGACTGGACTCACACTCGCTGGGCTGGACTCACTGGACTGGACTCACTGGGCTGGACTCACTGGGCTGGACTCGCTGGCTGGACTCACTGGGCTGGACTCACGTGGACTCACTTACTCGCTGGACTAACTGGACTGGACTCACTGGGCTGGACTCACTGGGCTGGACTCACTGGGCTGGACTCACTGGGCTGGACTAACTGGACTGGACTCACTGGACTCACTTACTCACTGGAGGACTCACTGGGCTGGACTCACTGGGCTGGACTCACTCACTGGGCTGGACTGGACTCACTCACTGCGGGACGGACTCACTGGGCGACTCACTCACTGGGCTGGACTACTCACTGGGCTGGACTCACTCACTGGGCTGACGACTCACTGGGCGACTCACTCACTGGGCTGGACTGGATTCACTGGACTGGACTCACTGGGCTGGACTCACTGGACTGGACTCACTGGACTGGAATCACTCACTGGGCTGGACTAACTGGACTGGACTCACTCACTGGACTGGACTCACTGGGCTTGACTCACTCACTGGGCTGGACGNACTCACTGGGCTTGACTCACTCACTGGGCTGGACTCACTGGACTGGACTCACTCACTGGGCTGGACTGGACTCACTGGACTGGACTCACTGCGCTGGACTCACCGCCGTGACCTCTCAAAGTCACGTGCTCGTGGCTTCTCAAAGTCACTGCTGACCGGTCCCCAACAGCATCCGGATTAATGAGACGCGCAGAGACACGGGGGGGGGGAGACACGGGGGGGGGGGGGAGACACGGGGGGGGGGGGGAGATCTCACGGGGGAGGGAGACACGGGGGGAGGAGACACGGGGGGGGGGAGGGAGACACGGGGAGAGGGAGACACGGGGGGAGGAGACACGGGGGAGGATGGAGGAGACACGGGGGGGGAGACACGGGGAGAGGGAGACACGGGAGGAAGGAGACACGGGAGGAGGGAGACAGTGGAGAGAGAGACAAGGTGGGGGAGACACGGAGGGAGGAGACACGGGGGGAGGGAGACACGGGGAGAGGGAGACACGGGAGGAGGGAGACACGGGGGGGAGGGAGACACGGGGGGAGACACGGGGAGAGGGAGACACGGGGAGAGGAGCACGGGGAGAGGGAGACACGGGGGAGGGAGACACGGGGGAGGGATGGAGGAGACACGGGGGGGGAGACACGGGGAGAGGNAGACACGGGGAGAGGGAGACACGGGGAGAGAGACACGGGGAGAGGGAGACACGGGAGGAGGGAGACACGGGGGAGGGAGACACGGGGAGAGGGAGACACGGGAGAGGGAGACACGGGAGGAGGAGACACGGGGGGAGGAGACACGGGGGAGGGAGACACGGGGAGAGGGAGACACGGGGGAGGGAGACACGGGGGGAGGGAGACACGGGGGAGGGAGACACGGGGGGAGGGAGACACGGGGGAGGAGACACGGGGAGAGGGAGACACGGGGAGGGAGACACGGGGGAGGGAGACACGGGGAGAGGGAGACACGGGAGAGGGAGACACGGGAGGAGGAGACACGGGGGGGAGGGAGACACGGGGGAGGGAGACACGGGGAGAGGGAGACACGGGGAGAGGGAGACACGGGAGGAGGGAGACACGGGGGGAGGGAGACACGGGGGAGGGAGACACGGGGAGAGGGAGACACGGGGGGAGGGAGACACGGGGGNAGGGAGACACGGGAGAGGGAGACACGGGGGAGGAGACACGGGGGGAGGGAGACACGGGGAGAGGGAGACACGGTGGGAGGGAGACACGGGGGGNAGGGAGACACGGAGGGAGGGAGACACGGGGGAGGGAGACACGGTGGGAGGGAGACACGGGGGGAGGGAGACACGGAGGNAGGGAGACACGGGGGAGGGAGACACGTGGAGGAGGGAGACACGTGGAGAGAGAGGGAGACACGTGGAGACACGGGGGGAGGGGTGGAGGAGACACGGGGGGAGGGCGACACGGGGGAGGGAAGCACGGGGGNAGGGAGGGAGACACGGGGGNAGGGAGGGAGACACGGGGGGAGGGAAGCACGGGGGGAGGGAGGAGACACGGGGGAGGGAGGGAGGAAGACACGTGGAGACACGGGGGAGAGAGAGACACGGGGGGAGGGGAGACACGGGGGGGGAGAGGGAGACACGTAGAGACACGGTGGGAGAGAGACACGGTGGGAGAGAGACACGGGGGAGGAGGGAGACACGTGGAGACACGGGGGNAGGGAGGGAGACACGTGGAGACACGGTGGGAGAGAGACACGGGGGGGGGAGGGAGACACGTGGAGACACGGGGGGAGGGAGGGAGGGAGACACGGGGGGACACGGGGGCAGAGGGAGACACGTGGAGACACGGTGGGAGAGAGACACGGGGGAGGGAGGGAGGGAGACACGTGGAGACACGGGGGGGGGGGGGAGAGACACGGGGGAGGGGGAGACACGGGGGGGGGGGAGAGGGAGACACGTAGAGACACGTGGAGACACGGTGGGAGAGAGACACGGGGGAGGAGAGAGACACGGGGGAGGGAGGGAGACACGTGGAGACACGGGGGGGGGGGGAGAGAGACACGGGAGAGGGGGAGACACGGGGGGGGGAGAGGGAGACACGTGGAGACACGGTGGGAGAGAGACACGGGGGAGGGAGGGAGGGAGGGAGACACGGGGGGACACGGGGGCGAGAGAGGGAGACACGTGGAGACACGTGGAGACACGGGGGATGGGGTGGAGGAGACACGTGGAGGAACAAGCAAGGCAAGACACAATTGGGAAGACGGAGATCAAGTGGAGAGAGTGAGAGAGGTGGGTGGAGATAGCAAGGCGGAGTGGGGGAGAGAGTGGGGGGAGTGGGGGAGTGGGGGAGAGAGTGGGGGAGTGGGGGGAGTGGGGGAGAGAGTGGGGGGAGTGGGGNAGTGGGGGGAGAGAGTGGGGGAGTGGGGGAGTGGGGGAGAGAGTGGGGGAGTGGGGGAGAGGGGGGGGAGTGGGGGGAGTGGGGGGAGAGAGTGGGGGGAGTGGGGGAGGGGGGAGAGAGTGGGGGAGTGGGAGAGAGAGGTGGGTGGAGAGGTGGGGGAGAGAGAGAGGTGGGTGGAGATAGCAAGGCGGAGTGGGGGNAGTGGGGGNAGAGAGTGGGGGNAGTGGGGGAGAGTGGGGGNAGTGGGAGAGAGAGAGGTGGGGGGAGAGCTGGGGGAGTGGGGGAGAGAGTGGGGGGAGTGGGGGAGAGAGAGAGAGTGGGGGAGTGGGGAAGTGGGGAGAGAGAGTGGTGGGGGAGAGAGTGGAGAGAGTGGGGGNAGTGGGGAGAGTGGGGGAGAGTGCAGAGAGAGTGGGGGGAGGGGGGGAGAGGGGGAGAGAGTGGGGGAGTGGGGGGAGAGAGAGAGGGGGGGCAGAGAGCTGAGACGGCCAATTATCTGTATCGATGTGTATATATAGTCGCAGGAGTCAGCGATTGTGTAAAGTTAGCCCCAGTCGCCTGCCGCACATCAATCACGGGCAGCGAAAGAGTAACCCCAGCCCCCCTTTGCGTGCCAGCTAGACACGGTTTAGCTGGCACGGATAGGGGGGGGGGGGATTAGCTGGCACGGATAGGGGGGTAGCTGGCACGGATAGGGGGGGGTAGCTGGCACGGATAGGGGGGTAGCTGGCACGGATAGGGGAGCGGATTCGCTGGCACGGATAGGGGGGGGATTCGCTGGCACGGATAGGGGGGGTTAGCTGGCACGGATGGGGGGGGTAGCTGGCACGGATAGGGGGGNTTAGCTGGCACGGATAGGGGGGTTAGCTGGCACGGATAGGGGAGGGTTAGCTGGCACGGATGGGGGGGTAGCTGGCACGGATAGGGGGGTTTAGCTGGCACGGATAGGGTGGAATTCGCTGGCACGGATAGGGGCGAATTTGCTGGCACGGATAGGGGGGTTAGCTGGCACGGATAGAACGTGGAAACACACACGCGTGCCATCTGTGGCCCGGTTTGCGAGCGCCTATTAAGGCTGCTCACAGTATATATAATGTACGCCGCAGTGGTAGCAAAGGATGCGTTTCACGTTGCTTCTTGCGCATACGGAGACACGCACACAGATACGCAGGGATATGTATACCATGTCGTGACAAATATACACAGGCGCACACACACACGGGAGATACAAAGACAAATATGCCCCGTGTAGCCTTCAGCAGACGATTGGGGCAAGTGTGCGTACACACATTACACACACACAGCCACAAAAAATGATACAAAGACAAAGATCCCCCGTGTAGCCTTAACAGACTGTAGGGGCAAGTGCTGTTAGCGAGCACCTATGAAGGCCGGCACGGCACACGAGGGGTGGGTGGCCAGCCGGAAGAGTTCACGGCGACAGATGCATTGATTCATTAAATTGATATCGATTCATTAAATTAATATCGGTAAAGTAAATTAATATCGATTCATTAAATTAATATCGATTCATTAAATTAAAATTATGTTGATGAGAGAGAGAGACACGCAAACTCCAAATATACAGCAGACGTCAGGGTCGGGATCGAACCCACGACCTCCTGTGCACCGGCGAGGTAGTTAACATCTCCTAGCCACCGTGATGATGATGAGAGAGAGACACGCAAACTCCAAATACACAGCAGACCTCAGGTCGGGATAAAATCCACGACCTCCTGTATACCAGACGAGGTAGTTAACATCTCCTAGCCACCGTGATGATGATGAGAGAGACACTCAAACTCCAAATATATAGCAGACGTCAAGGTCGGGATCAAACCCACGACCTCCTGTACACCAGGCGAGGTAGTTAACATCTCCTAGCCACCGTGATGATGATGAGAGAGATACACAAACTCTAAATATACAGCAGCAGGCGTCAGTGTCGGGATCTAACCCACGACCTCCTGTACACCAGGCGAGGTAGTTAACATCTCCTAGCCACCGTGATGATGATGAGAGAGAGACACGCAAACTCCAAATATACAGCAGCAGGNGTCAGGGTCAAATCCACGACCTCCTATATACCAGGCGAGGTAGTCAACATCTCCTAACCCCCGTGATGATGATGATGAGAGAGAGACCCTGGCCATCACAAACGACAGCCCCGACAAAGTGGCCATGTGTGTCGCGGCCAAAGGCATCGTTAATACGCCGAATGGACGCGTGGAAAGGGCAGACAACGGCAATAAAAAAGGAAACCACACCGGACACGGGGGAATAACAGTTCGGGTCGTGACCACAACCTCGTACGACCCGCTCCTGTTGACAACTCGAACCGCCGCGTCGAGTGTCGTGAATAAAAAAATTTTTACAAAAAAAAATCGAAAAAATGTGGCTAATCGGACTGTTAGCCGAGGCCATTTCAACACGGCCGTGGTGGGGGCGGGGGCGGGTGGGGGCGGGTGGGGGGGCGGGTGGGGGGCGGGTGGGGGGTGGGTGGGGGGGGCGGGTGGGGGNCGGGTGGGGGGGGCGGTGGGGGGGGGTGGGGGGGGGGGGGGGGGGTGGGGGGGGGNGGGGGGGGGGGGGGGGTGGGGGGGGGGGGTGGCACGGGAGGAGACGGGAGGGAACTTTCGGTGCCCGCAGGACCGAACCAGGACCAAAGTTCAAAGTTCATGTATTAGGTATAGCCCTGTGAGCCATTCGGCTCTTGAATCGGGTGCAACCGCAACAAACAAAAACATGAACAAAAACATCTTAAAGTGAATATGTGACTGAGTGCAAACAGAAAATCCAAGAAAAGACAGTAAAATATTGCAGAAAAAGCACTGTACACAAAAATGTGCAAAAATCCCCGTGGGATGCAAGTCTAACAACAACAACCACAAGACAACTTAGATTAAGGCCATCAGTCTAACTCTGTACTACAACAACACAAACAACAACAAACCACAAAACTTATCCAAAATCACCAAAACAAAACAACAAAACAACGAAACAGTGGCCATAGTAACTCTGACTAAACCAAAAAAACCGAACCAAAATAAAGCATAGCAGAAACAGTGCATAGGAAGACCGAATTCAGACCGAGCCAGGACTGAGCCAGACCCGAGCCAGACCCAAACCAGAGCCGAACCAGAGCCGAACCAGAACCGAACCAGAGCCGAACCAGAGCCGAACCAGAACCGAACCAGAACCGAACCAGAACCGAACCAGAGCCGAACCAGAGCCGAACCAGAGCCGAACCAGAACCGAACCAGAGCCGAACCAGAGCCGAACCAGAGCCGAACCAGAACCGAACCAGAGCCGAACCAGAACCGAACCAGAGCCGAACCAGAACCGAGCCAGAGCTGAACCAGAGCCGAACCAGAGCCGAACCAGAACCGAACCAGAACCGAACCAGAGCCGAACCAGAACCGAACCAGAGCCGAACCAGAACCGAGCCAGAGCTGAACCAGAGCCGAACCAGAGCCGAACCAGAACCGAGCCAGAACCGAACCAGAGCCGAACCAGAACCGAGCCAGAGCCGAACCAGAACCGAACCAGAACCGAACCAGACCCGAACCAGAACCGAGCCAGAACCGAACCAGAGCCGAACCAGAACCGAGCCAGAGCCGAACCAGAACCGAACCAGAACCGAACCAGACCCGAACCAGAACCGAACCAGAACCGAACCAGAGCCGAACCAGAACCGAACCAGAACCGAACCAGAACCGAACCAGAGCCGAGCCAGAGCCGAACCAGAACCGAACCAGAACCGAACCAGACCCGAACCAGACCCGAACCAGACCCGAACCAGACCCGAACCAGACCCGAACCAGACCCGAACCAGACCCGAACCAGACCCGAGCCAGAGCCGAACCAGAGCCGAACCAGACCCGAACCAGACCCGAACCAGACCCGAACCAGACCCGAACCAGACCCGAACCAGACCCGAACCAGACCCGAACCAGAGCCGAACCAGAGCCGAACCAGACCCGAACCAGAGCCGAACCAGACCCGAACCAGACCCGAGCCAGACCCGAACCAGACCCGAACCAGACCCGAGCCAGAGCCGAACCAGACCCGAACCAGACCCGAACCAGACCCGAACCAGACCCGAACCAGACCCGAACCAGAGCCGAACCAGAGCCGAACCAGACCCGAACCAGACCCGAACCAGACCCGAACCAGACCCGAACCAGACCCGAGCCAGAGCCGAACCAGACCCGAACCAGACCCGAACCAGACCCGAACCAGACCCGAACCAGAGCCGAACCAGACCCGAACCAGACCCGAACCAGACCCGAACCAGACCCGAACCAGACCCGAACCAGACCCGAGCCAGACCCGAACCAGAGCCGAACCAGACCCGAACCAGACCCGAACCAGACCCGAACCAGACCCGAACCAGACCCGAACCAGACCCGAACCAGACCCGAACCAGAGCCGAACCAGAGCCGAACCAGACCCGAACCAGAGCCGAACCAGACCCGAACCAGACCCGAGCCAGACCCGAACCAGACCCGAACCAGACCCGAGCCAGAGCCGAACCAGACCCGAACCAGACCCGAACCAGACCCGAACCAGACCCGAACCAGACCCGAACCAGAGCCGAACCAGACCCGAACCAGAGCCGAACCAGAGCCGAACCAGACCCGAGCCAGAGCCGAACCAGAGCCGAACCAGAGCCGAACCAGACCCGAACCAGACCCGAACCAGAGCCGAACCAGAGCCGAACCAGACCCGAGCCAGACCCGAGCCAGAGCCGAACCAGACCCGAACCAGACCCGAACCAGAGCCGAACCAGACCCGAGCCAGAGCCGAACCAGAGCCGAACCAGACCCGAACCAGACCCGAACAGACCCGAGCCAGAGCCGAACCAGACCCGAACCAGACCCGAACCAGACCCGAACCAGACCCGAACCAGAGCCGAAC
Source organism: Lethenteron camtschaticum (assembly GCA_018977245.1). Taxonomy (NCBI): domain Eukaryota; kingdom Metazoa; phylum Chordata; class Hyperoartia; order Petromyzontiformes; family Petromyzontidae; genus Lethenteron; species Lethenteron camtschaticum. Next base: position 88,047 of record WFAB01001436.1, on the reverse strand, counting down.
CAGACCCGAACCAGACCCGAACCAGAGCCGAACCAGACCCGAGCCAGAGCCGAACCAGAGCCGAACCAGACCCGAGCCAGACCCGAGCCAGAGCCGAACCAGACCCGAACCAGACCCGAACCAGAGCCGAACCAGACCCGAACCAGAGCCGAACCAGACCCGAACCAGACCCGAACCAGACCCGAACCAGACCCGAGCCAGAGCCGAACCAGACCCGAACCAGACCCGAACCAGAGCCGAACCAGACCCGAGCCAGAGCCGAACCAGACCCGAACCAGACCCGAACCAGAGCCGAACCAGACCCGAACCAGACCCGAACCAGACCCGAACCAGACCCGAACCAGAGCCGAACCAGACCCGAACCAGACCCGAACCAGACCCGAACCAGACCCGAACCAGACCCGAGCCAGAGCCGAACCAGACCCGAACCAGACCCGAACCAGACCCGAACCAGACCCGAACCAGACCCGAACCAGACCCGAACCAGACCCGAACCAGACCCGAACCAGACCCGAACCAGACCCGAACCAGACCCGAGACCGAACCAGAGCCGACCAGACCCGAACCAGACCCGAACCAGAGCCGAACCAGACCCGAGCCAGAGCCGAACCAGACCCGAGCCAGACCCGAACCAGACCCGAACCAGACCCGAACCAGACCCGAGCCAGAGCCGAACCAGACCCGAGCCAGACCCGAACCAGACCCGAACCAGAGCCGAACCAGACCCGAGCCAGAGCCGAACCAGACCCGAGCCAGACCCGAACCAGACCCGAGCCAGACCCGAACCAGACCCGAGCCAGAGCCGAACCAGACCCGAACCAGACCCGAACCAGACCCGAACCAGACCGAACCAGACCCGAACCAGACCCGAACCAGACCCGAACCAGACCCGAACCAGACCCGAACCAGAGCCGAACCAGACCCGAACCAGACCCGAACCAGAGCCGAACCAGACCCGAGCCAGAGCCGAACCAGACCCGAGCCAGACCCGAACCAGACCCGAACCAGACCCAAACCAGACCCGAGCCAGAGCCGAACCAGACCCGAGCCAGACCCGAACCAGAGCCGAACCAGACCCGAGCCAGAGCCGAACCAGACCCGAACCAGACCCGAACCAGAGCCGAACCAGACCCGAACCAGAGCCGAACCAGACCCGAGCCAGACCCGAACCAGACCCGAACCAGACCCGAACCAGACCCGAACCAGAGCCGAACCAGACCCGAACCAGACCCGAACCACACCCGAGCCAGACCCGAGCCAGACCCGAACCAGACCCGAGCCAGACCCGAGCCAGACCCGAACCAGACCCGAACCAGACCCGAACCAGACCCGAACCAGACCCGAGCCAGAGCCGAGCCAGACCCGAACCAGACCCGAACCAGACCCGAACCAGACCCGAACCAGACCCGAACCAGACCCGAGCCAGACCCGAGCCAGACCCGAACCAGACCCGAACCAGACCCGAACCAGACCCGAGCCAGACCCGAGCCAGAGCCGAGCCAGACCCGAACCAGACCCGAACCAGACCCGAACCAGACCCGAGCCAGACCCGAGCCAGACCCGAACCAGACCCGAGCCAGACCCGAGCCAGAGCCGAGCCAGAGCCGAACCAGAGCCGAACCAGACCCGAACCAGACCCGAACCAGACCCGAGCCAGAGCCGAGCCAGAGCCGAGCCAGAGCCGAGCCAGAGCCGAACCAGAACCGAACCAGACCCGAACCAGACCCGAGCCAGACCCGAGCCAGAGCCGAGCCAGACCCGAACCAGACCCGAACCAGAACCGAACCAGACCCGAACCAGACCCGAGCCAGACCCGAACCAGACCCGAACCAGACCCGAACCAGACCCGAACCAGACCCGAACCAGACCCGAACCAGACCCGAGCCAGACCCGAACCAGACCCGAACCAGACCCGAACCAGAACCGAGCCAGAGCCGAACCAGACCCGAACCAGACCCGAACCAGAACCGAGCCAGACCCGAGCCAGACCCGAACCAGACCCGAACCAGACCCGAACCAGACCCGAACCAGAACCGAACCAGACCCGAACCAGACCCGAACCAGAGCCGAACCAGAGCCGAACCAGACCCGAACCAGACCCGAACCAGAACCGAACCAGAGCCGAACCAGACCCGAACCAGAACCGAACCAGACCCGAACCAGACCCGAACCAGAGCCGAACCAGACCCGAGCCAGACCCGAGCCAGAACCGAGCCAGAGCCGAACCAGAGCGAACCAGAACCGAACCAGACCCGAGCCAGAACCGAGCCAGACCCGAACCAGAGCCGAACCAGAGCCGAACCAGACCCGAGCCAGAGCCGAACCAGAGCCGAACCAGAGCCGAACCAGAGCCGAACCAGAGCCGAACCAGAGCCGAGCCAGAGCCGAACCAGAACCGAACCAGACCCGAGCCAGAGCCGAACCAGAACCGAACCAGAGCCGAACCAGAGCCGAACCAGACCCGAGCCAGAGCCGAACCAGAACCGAACCAGAGCCGAACCAGACCCGAGCCAGAGCCGAACCAGACCCGAGCCAGACCCGAGCCAGACCCGAACCAGAGTCGAACCAGAGCCGAACCAGACCCGAGCCAGACCCGAACCAGAGCCGAACCAGAGCCGAACCAGACCCGAACCAGACCCGAGCCAGAGCCGAACCAGACCCGAACCAGAGCCGAACCAGACCCGAACCAGAGCCGAACCAGACCCGAACCAGAGCCGAGCCAGACCCGAGCCAGACCCGAACCAGAGCCGAACCAGACCCGAACCAGAGCCGAACCAGACCCGAACCAGAGCCGAACCAGAGCCGAACCAGACCCGAACCAGAGCCGAACCAGACCCGAACCAGAGCCGAGCCAGACCCGAGCCAGACCCGAACCAGACCCGAACCAGAGCCGAACCAGACCCGAACCAGAGCCGAGCCAGACCCGAGCCAGACCCGAACCAGAGCCGAACCAGACCCGAACCAGACCCGAGCCAGAGCCGAACCAGACCGAGCCAGAGCCGAACCAGACCCGAACCAGAGCCGAGCCAGAGCCGAACCAGACCCGAGCCAGAGCCGAACCAGACCCGAACCAGACCCGAACCAGAGCCGAACCAGACCCGAGCCAGACCCGAACCAGAGCCGAACCAGAGCCGAACCAGACCCGAACCAGAGCCGAACCAGACCCGAACCAGAGCCGAACCAGACCCGAACCAGAGCCGAACCAGACCCGAACCAGACCCGAGCCAGAGCCGAACCAGACCCGAACCAGACCCGAACCAGACCCGAACCAGACCCGAACCAGACCCGAACCAGACCCGAACCAGAGCCGAGCCAGAGCCGAGCCAGAGCCGAACCAGAGCCGAACCAGACCCGAGCCAGAGCCGAGCCAGAGCCGAACCAGAGCCGAGCCAGACCCGAGCCAGAGCCGAACCAGACCCGAACCAGACCCGAACCAGACCCGAACCAGACCCGAACCAGAGCCGAGCCAGACCCGAGCCAGAGCCGAACCAGAGCCGAACCAGAACCGAACCAGAGCCGAACCAGAGCCGAACCAGAACCGAACCAGACCCGAACCAGACCCGAGCCAGAGCCGAGCCAGAGCCGAGCCAGAACCGAACCAGACCCGAGCCAGAGCCGAGCCAGACCCGAGCCAGAGCCGAACCAGAACCGAACCAGAGCCGAGCCAGAGCCGAGCCAGAGCCGAGCCAGAGCCGAACCAGACCCGAGCCAGAGCCGAACCAGACCCGAGCCAGAGCCGAACCAGAACCGAACCAGAACCGAACCAGAGCCGAGCCAGAGCCGAACCAGAGCCGAGCCAGAGCCGAACCAGAGCCGAGCCAGAGCCGAACCAGAGCCGAGCCAGAGCCGAGCCAGAGCCGAGCCAGAGCCGAACCAGAGCCGAGCCAGAGCCGAACCAGGGCCGAGCCAGAGCCGAACCAGAGCCGAGCCAGAGCCGAACCAGGGCCGAGCCAGAGCCGAACCAGGGCCGAGCCAGAGCCGAGCCAGAGCCGAGCCAGAGCCGAACCAGAGCCGAGCCAGAGCCGAACCAGAGCCGAGCCAGAGCCGAACCAGAGCCGAGCCAGAGCCGAGCCAGAGCCGAGCCAGAGCCGAACCAGAGCCGAGCCAGAGCCGAACCAGGGCCGAGCCAGAGCCGAGCCAGAGCCGAGCCAGAGCCGAACCAGGGCCGAGCCAGAGCCGAGCCAGAGCCGAGCCAGAACCGAACCAGGGCCGAGCCAGACCCGAGCCAGAGCCGAGCCAGAGCCGAGCCAGAGCCGAATCAGAGCCGAGCCAGAGCCGAACCAGGGCCGAGCCAGAGCCGAACCAGAGCCGAGCCAGAGCCGAACCAGGGCCGAGCCAGAGCCGAACCAGAGCCGAGCCAGAGCCGAGCCAGAGCCGAACCAGGGCCGAGCCAGAGCCGAGCCAGAGCCGAGCCAGAACCGAACCAGGGCCGAGCCAGACCCGAGCCAGAGCCGAGCCAGAGCCGAGCCAGAGCCGAATCAGAGCCGAGCCAGAGCCGAACCAGGGCCGAGCCAGAGCCGAACCAGAGCCGAGCCAGAGCCGAGCCAGAGCCGAGCCAGAGCCGAGCCAGAGCCGAGCCAGAGCCGAACCAGGCCGAGCCAGAGCCGAACCAGAGCCGAGCCAGAGCCGAGCCAGAGCCGAACCAGGGCCGAGCCAGAGCCGAGCCAGAGCCGAGCCAGAACCGAACCAGAGCCGAGCCAGAGCCGAATCAGAGCCGAGCCAGAGCGAACCAGAGCCGAGCCAGAGCCGAGCCAGAGCCGAACCAGAGCCGAACCAGGACTGAGCCAGAACCGAGCCAGAGCCGAACCAGAGCCGATAGACAATTCCGCGCTGCAGGGCACGGGGGTCACAGCAACTTGGAAAGTTGCCAACGGACATCGGATCCCAACGGCGCGCGGCCCATGTGCTGCCAGCACCACGCCCGGCCGCCTTTGTCTCCCCGGTGGCGATGTTTACACACATCAACAACAACATCAACAACATCTTCTTGGTTCTTTCGAACAGGTCTGTCGATAAGACAGAGTCTTCACCTGAGGACGGCTGCTTGCGTTGTGGCCGAAACGTCGTGAGAATTATTTATTATGTTTTATTTTATTATTTATTACTTCCCTTCTACGTGACTTTACCGAAAGAACCAAGAAGATGAATCCCTGCAGTCACGAAAGCTTTAAATCGAAACATCAACAACAACCGCCATTCGCCGCTAAGTCCCGGCGAGGTTTCGACGCATGGCTGCCAGGGGCTCATTTGAGGCCGAGTCGACCTAGGGGAGGCCCGTGGCCGGTTCAGATAATCGTCACCGGCGGTGTTGGGTGGCGGTGAGCGGGACTCGAACCCGGGTCCCCGGGGTTTGTAGCGCGGCGTAGCGCAGACCGCCGCACTAACGCTCTCCACCCAAAGACAAAGATCCCCCGTGTAGCCTTAACATATTGTCGGGGCAAGTGCTGTTAGCGAGCGGCACCTGTGAAGGCCGGCACGGCACGGGACAGGGGTTTTGGCCAGCACCACGCCCGGCCGCCTTTGTCTCCCCAGTGCTGATGTTTTACTACACACCACACTCAGAACCAGAATCTTAATTTGGCCTGGAGGAATCCGATGAGCTATGAAGCTCTTTGTCATCACATGACCTGCAACACGTGTGTGTGTGTTATCAATACCGCTAAGTGATGGTAACGTCACCACGGCGCATGTGCCAGGCCAGGTGCACTGTGAGGCCACGTGAAGTGTCGAAGGCTCGCTGCTGGCAGGAGGTCACGGACAGACCCAGCTGGTGCCGGGGTTGACCGACTCAGATGACCGGCCGATGCACCACCACATGTGCCCGCTACTGTGCAAACTCGCTCTATTTTAGCCGCTCAGCTCGTTGTTGTGAGCGTCGCTCCTCCGCCCTCCGTTGCTGTTGCTGGAGGGCGACTGCCTCCAGCTGCCCAGCAGCGTCCTTCACGAGCCTCCCGCACAGAGGCCGATCTTGACACCGCTATTAACGTGTGTATATAAACCAGAGGTCGCAAACGTGTTTTGATTCCTTACCCGTACCCGGCCGCACCAGGGTCGCAAACGGGTACCCGTACCCGGCCGTACTCGTACCCTACCCGTTACCCGGCCGGGTACGGGTAGGGTACCTGATTGCGACCTCTGGGATGAAGCCATGTTGCAGGCGCGGGTGGTTGATTCTAGGAACTGAATTGTGAGAAGAGACAAGACGTTGGGAAATGAGTGACAAACGGTGACTCACCAGTGACTCACGGCCTACCCGTACCCGTACCCGGCCGCACCAGGGTCGCAAACGGGTACCCGGTACGGGTAGCCGGGTATCGGGTAGGGTACGGGTATCGGGTACCCGGTTGCGACCTCTGATATAAACACAGAGACACACACGTGTTGACATGTACATCTAGGCTGCCAGCAGTGTCGGCCCAGTGTCACTGACATGTCAAGCCCCATCGAGAGAGAGAGACATCCAGACCCGGGGTGGCTTAAGGCCACTGACCGTGTCACAGACACGAAGTGGTAACAGCTGGTGGTTGACCTGTCTTGGGGTCATCGGCTGGCAACACTAAAGAAGCCGTTTGGATGAGAAAAATAAGTAATGTTGAAACAAAACTTTTTTTAAAAAACACGCGTTTATGAAATGTACTCGTAATGGCAGAACTCCACGACTCCAGGAAGTGGCCCGAGGCTTGCCACAACGTCAGGGACAGTGAAAAAATCCACGCGACCTCGGGCAGAGAGAGAGAGAGAGACACGCACATGCCAAATATAGAGCAGGCGCCAGGCTCGGGATGGAACCCACGGCCTCCTGTACACCAGGCGAGTAGTCAACATCTCCTAGCCGCCGTGATGATGAGAGGAGACGCAAACTCCAAATATACAGCAGCAGGCGNCAGACATCGTGTGATGATGACAGAGAGAGACACGCAAACTCCAAATATACAGCAGGGTCGGTATTGAACCCACGACTCCTGTATACCAGGCGAGGTAGTCAACATCTCCAGTCACCGTGGTGATGATGACAGAGAGAGACGCAAACTCCAAATATACAGCAGGTGTCAGGTCGGTATTGATGATGATGATGAGAGAGAGAGAACGCAAACTCCAAATATACAGCAGCAGGCGCCAGGTCGGGATCGAACCCACGACCTCCCAGGCGAGATAGTCAACATCTCCTAGCCACCGTGATGATGATGAGAGAGAGAGACACGCAAACTCCAAATATACAGCAGCAGGCGCCAGGCTCGGGATCGAACCCACGACCTCCTGTACACCAGGCGAGATAGTCAACATCTCCTAGCCACCGTGATGATGATGAGGAGAGACACGCAAACTCCAAATATACAGCAGGCGTCAGGGTCGGGATCGAACCCACGACCTCCTGTACCAGGCGAGATAGTCAACATCTCCTAGTCATCGTGATGATGATGAGAGACACGCAAACTCCAAATATATAGCAGTAGCAGACATCGTCAGGGTCGGGATCGAACCCACGACCTCCCAGGCGAGTAGTAACATCTCCTAGCCACCGTGATGATGATGAGGAGAGACACGCAAACTCCAAATATACAGCAGCAGGCGCCAGGCTCGGGATCGAACCCACGACCTCCTGTACACCAGGCGAGGTAGTCAACATCTCGCAATAGGAGGCAGCTGCAACGCGGCGTCGAACCCAGCATCTCTGGCCCGTCTTTCTGCTGAGCTGGCTCAGGCTCTGGCTCACGTGAGCCACGGCTCAGAGAGAGAGCCACGCGCTCAGCTCGAGCCGGCTCTGAGCCACCAACGGCCCACAGGGTTTCCCACCAGATGAGCCAGACGCCGTGCCACGGCACCGCTCACTTGGCGCGTCTTTGGCGCAGCTNCTGAGGGCGCTGAGCCAGAGCCGAGCCACAGCCGAGCCAGAGCTGAGCCAGAGCCCGGCCAGAGCCGAGCCAGAGCCAGAGCTGAGCCAGAGCCGAGCCAGGCTGAGCCAGAGCCGAGCCAGAGCCGAGCCAGAGCCGAGCCAGAGCCGAGCCAGAACCGAGCCAGAACCGAGCCAGAGCCGAGCCAGAGCCGAGCCAGAGCCGAGCCAGAACCGAGCCAGAGCCGAGCCAGAACCGAGCCAGAACCGTGCCAGAGCCGAGCCGAGCCGAGCCAGAGCCGAGCCGAGCCGAGCCAGAGCCGAGCCAGAGCCAATCTAGAGCCGAGCCAGAGCCGAGCCAGAACCGTGCCAGAGCCAGAGCCGAGCCAGAGCCAGAGCCGAGCCGAGCCACAGCCGAGCCAGAGCCGAGCCAGGACTCGCAGTGTCCCCGGCATCTTGGTTCCACGTGTGCGACTCATGAAACACCCTCGAAGTTTTCCGCTTCAGATCGCGCAGAGCGGACCGGCACGCCGGTGATTGGTCAAGGCCTCGACACACCTCCGGATTTGAAACCAATCAGCGGCCGGGGGGGGGGGGTCGCTAAAGTCGGCTGGGGAATGCGAAACCGGCGTCCGTCACGCCGCGCACGCGGATCGGGTAGCGGGCAGAGTCATCGACACCATCAGCATCGGGGTCTATGCACTGCTGAAGATCAGGGTGGTGATGCTGCTGATGATGCTGATGCTGAGATCAGGCTGATGATGCTGATGATGATGCTGAAGAGNCAGGGTGATGATGCTGATGATGATGCTGATGATGATGATGCTGAAGAGACAGGGTGATGATGCTGATGATGATGCTGATGATGATNATGATGATGATGATGCTGAAGAGNCAGGGTGATGATGCTGATGATGATGCTGATGATGATGCTGATGATGATGCTGATGATGATGCTGATGATGATGCTGATGATGATGCTGAAGATCAGGGTGATGATGCTGATGATGATGCTGATGATGATGCTGAAGAGAACAGGGTGATGATGCTGATGATGATGCTGATGATGATGATGCTGAAGAGACAGGGTGATGATGCTGATGATGATGCTGATGATGATGCTGATGATGATGATGCTGATGCTGAAGAGACAGGGTGATGATGCTGATGATGATGCTGAAGATCAGGGTGATGATGCTGATGATGATGCTGATGATGATGATGCTGAAGATCAGGGTGATGATGCTGATGATGATGCTGATGATGATGCTGATGATGATGCTGAAGATCAGGGTGATGATGATGATGCTGATGATGATGCTGATGATGATGCTGAAGAGCAGGGTGATGATGCTGATGATGATGCTGATGATGATGCTGATGATGATGCTGAAGATCAGGGTGATGATGCTGATGATGATGCTGATGATGATGATGCTGATGATGATGCTGAAGATCAGGGTGATGATGCTGATGATGATGCTGATGATGATGCTGAAGATCAGGGTGATGATGCTGATGATGCTGATGATGATGATGATGCTGAAGATCAGGGTGATGATGCTGATGATGATGCTGATGATGCTGATGATGATGACGTCTCATCGACCCTTGCGTGTCTTCTCTAATCCACGTCAGAGGTCGCAACCGGGTACCGATACCGTACCCTACCGATACCCGTACCCTACCCGATACCCTACCCGGTACCCGTACCCTACCGATACCCGTACCCTACCCGATACCCGTACCCTACTCGATACCCGTACCCTACCCGATACCCGTACCCTACCCGATACCCTACACTACCCGGTACCCGTACCCTATCCGATACCCGTACCCTACCCGATACCCGTACCCTACACGATACCCGTACCCTACCCGATACCCGTACCCTACCCGATACCCGTACCCTACACGATACCCGTACCCTACCCGATACCCGTACCCTACCCGATACCCGTACCCTACCCGATACCCTACTACCCGTACCCTACCCGATACCCGTACCCTACCCGATACCCGTACCCCCCGATACCGTACCCCACGATACCCGGCTACGTACCCTATGATACCCGTACCCTACCGTCCCGTACCCTACACGATACCCGTACCTAGAACCCACCCACCCGCCCTACCACATACCCTCCTACCCGATACCGCTATCCGTACCTGATACCCGTTTGCGACCCTGGTGCGGCCCGGTACGGGTAGGGTAGGGAGTCAAGTCCCTTTGTCCTCATTTCCACGTCTTGTCTCTGTCGGAAAGACGCTGTCTTTCCGACAGACCTGGTCTTCACCTGAGGACGGCTGCTTGCGTTGTGGCCGAAACGTCGTGAGAATAATTTTATTATGTTTTATTTTNATTATTTNATTATTTCCTTCTACGTGACTTTACCAAAAGAACCAAGAAGATGAATCCCTGCAGTCACGAAAGCTTTAATCGAAATTTTATTATGTTTTATTTTTATTATTTTATTATTTCCATTCTACGTGACTTTACCGAAAGAACCAAGAAGACGGCTAATTAATGACGCGGCTCGCAAGCAAGCCGCCAAGAACTGAAACTCAATCAGTGCACACGAAACGATTTGCCTAATCTGNTTATCCAAACTACACTCAATCCCGATGTCGTTAATAAGTAGCCGTGTGATNGTTGGCGAGGGNCACCTATTCAACGCAAGCCTTGACTTCGCTGTGCACATCAACAAGCCCGGCCGCCTTTGTCTCCCCACAGCTAATTTTTTTCACACACATTTGAGGCCGAGTAGACCTAGGGAAGACCAGAACAGATTTTTTTTTTCTCTCTCTCTCATCTAAACCGGTAACAGTTATGCGCGCCCAATTAATCATTTGAGTGGTAGCCAGCTGATTTGGTGTTGAAAATCGATTAAATATTCCGTTGACTCTAAAGCGAATACAATATGTTATTTGCACGATGCGCCTGAATGGACTTTGTTAAACACTCGCGGCTTCCCACGGACACACGGCGACGCAAATTCGTACAAACAAACGTGAGCGATTGACGCTGGCAACCTCGATCGCCATCCGAGAGAGAAACACACAAATTTGAAAGAAAAAAAACCCAGCCGTGTTTCAGCGAAGGTCAGAAGCAAGCAAGTGTGTGCGTGTGTCGCGTTCAACCGAATTAACGGAACGTATTCATCAACGCCACGATCGAAGGCAGTAGCCGGGGCATCGTGCCCGAAGCTAATGACTACAACAACGATGATGATGCACACACAGAGAGAGAAAAAACGAGACGACTTCTTAGCATTTCAAGAGCACGCACGCACTGAACAACTGCCGGTGCTGAATGTAAATGTGTGTAGGGTTGTTGTTTATTGTTGTTGTTTGTTTGTTGTTGATGTCACGAAGTGAATGACTCGGTCAAGAGCGTGGTGTCGTATCGGTTTGTTTGGTAGCTTCACGCAGATTTTCACGCATCGTGCCTTACCTTGGACAGCGACCAGCAGAGCGAAACGCGTTTCTCTCTCCCCGCTTTGTCCCCCCGGCTCCCGTTACACGTGGGAGGGTGGGGGGGGGGAGAAACCTTTGCCGCGGTGACGTCACGTCCGGCCGTAGGTCACGTGGTCACAGTGTGGAATGCGGCTTCGGGTTACCGTCGGGCACGCTGACGTCACGTCCGGTTTGTGAGTTCGCGGGAAAATTGGGGGAGTAGGTGGGGGGGTTACTATCGGGCGTTGTTGCGTCACGTCCGGTAAGTTCAACCGTTGGGGGGGTTACTGTCGGTCGTTGCTGCGTCACGTCCGGTAAGTTCAACCGTTGGGGGGGTTACTACGGTCGTTGTTGCGTCACGTCCGGTAAGTTCAACCGTTGGGGGGTACTACGGTCGTTGTTGCGTCACGTCCGGTAAGTTCACCCGTTGGTTCGGCTGTTGTCGTTGCTGCGTCACGTCCGGTTAGTTCACCCGTTGGTTCGGCTGTTAGCGGTCGTTGCTACGTCACGTCCGGTAGTTCACCGTTGGGGGGGCTGTCGGTCGTTGTTGCGTCACGTCCGGTAAGTTCACCCGTTGGCGAGGGTTACTGTCGGTCGTTGCTACGTCACGTCCGGTAAGTTCACCCGTCCTCGTCACGCGACTTCCGGTTGCGTTCACCTGGTCCAGTCGAGGGGGAAACTGACATCCGAATCGTAAAATAAAACAAGTCTCAACACTTTCTTATTTACTTATTCTTGGTTCTTTCGGTAAAGTCACGTAGATGGGAAATAATAAAATTATAAAAATATAAAAAAATTCTCACGACGTTTCGACTGCAACACAAGCAATCATCATCAGGTGCGAAATCCACAGCAAGAAATTTGAAAAAAATTAACCCGTAAAAACAAAGTTTTTCACTATAAATCCTTTATATGCGTGGCCTTGGTTTTATTTTATTATCAATTTCTGTTTTTCTTGAGTAAGAGTTTCATTTTTATCACATTGGTATTTTAAATTAAATATGAAATTTTTTTTCCTAAAAAGTGGAAAATTTTGCAATTTTTTTTTCACGAACATTAATTGTCACGCACAACGAGTCTGTGTGCAAAATGTCAGCTCGATTGGATCACGGGAAGTGGGTAAAAACGACGAAAGATTTGCACGGTCATAAGCAAGCAAGCGAACTTAATATAAAGGATTTAAAAATAGAGAATAATCAAATAAATAANTATTTTTTTCCNACTAATCTGTGTTATAAATGTCATTTGAGGACGGCTGTCGTTCCAATAAATTTTTTCATCGCCTGCGGAGCTCCGCTGCGANTACAGCAGAGACGAGGTGAGGAGCGACGAGCTCTGCCTCCCTCTGATTGCGCAATCCTCAGTGCTGGATGTAGCGCGGNCAATAAGCGTGTTNTTACTATCATTAGACTCTGTCTACTTGACGACCTGGTCTCCACCTGGACGGCTGCGCGTTGTGGCCGAAACGTCGTGAGAATTATTTTATTATGTTTTTATTATTTTATTACTTCCCTTCTACGTGACTTTACCGAAAGAACAAGAAGATATCTCAGTATGTCACCAATGTGATGTTTGTAGACCCTTCATTTCATGTCCTCGCCTTACATACTCCAGCTAACTTATTTCACGTATGTGTATAAAGATACGGGACAGACCCAGGTGGTGCCATGGGTTGACTGCTGTACCAGGCTAGGTGCAGGAGGCGGTCACGGGACAGACCCAGGTGCCATGGGTTAACTGCTGTGCCAGGCTAGGTGCAGAGGAGGTCACGGGACAGACCCAGGTGGTGACATGGGTTAACTGCTGTACCAGGCTAGGTGCAGGAGGAGGTCACGGGACAGACCATGGGTTGACTGCTGTGCCAGGCTAGGTGCAGGAGGAGGTCACGGGACAGACCCAGGTGGTGACGTGGGTTGACTGCTGTACCAGGCTAGGTGCAGGAGGAGGTCACGGGACAGACCCAGGTGGTGCCATGGGTTGACTTCTGTGCCAGGCTAGGTGCAGGAGGTCACGGGACAGAACCAGGTGGTGACATGGGTTGACTGCTGTGCCAGGCTAGGTGCAGGAGGAGGTCACGGGACAGACCCAGGTGGTGCCATGGGTTGACTGCTGTACCAGGCTAGGTGCAGGAGGTCACGGACAGACCCAGGTGGTGACATGGGTTGACTGCTGTACCAGGCTAGGTGCAGGAGAGGTCACGGGACAGACCCAGGTGGTGACATGGGTAGACTGCTGTACCAGGCTAGGTGAGGTCACGGGACAGACCCAGGTGGTGCCATTGGTTGACTGCTGTGCCAGGCTAGGTTCAGGAGGTCACGGGACAGACCCAGATAGTGCCATGGGTTGACTGATGTGCCAGGCTAGGTGCAGGAGGAGNTCACGGACAGACCCATGTGGTGCCATGGGTTGACTGCTGTGCCAGGCTAGGTGCAGGAGGAGGTCACGGGACAGACCCATGTGGTGCCATGGGTTGACTGCTGTGCCAGGCGAGGTGCAGGTCACGGGACAGACCNAGGTGGTGACGTGGGTTGACTGCTGTGCCAGGCTAGGTGCAGGTCACGGGACAGACCCAGGTGGTGACATGGGTTGACTGCTGTGCCAGGCTAGGTGCAGGAGGTCACGGGACAGACCCAGGTGGTGCCATGGGTTAACTGCTGTGCCAGGCTAGGTGCAGGTCACGGGACAGACCCATGTGGTGCCATGGGTTGACTGCTGTGCCAGGCTAGGTGCAGGTCACGGGACAGACCCAGGTGGTGCCATGGGTTAACTGCTGTGCCAGGCTAGGTGCAGGTCACGGGACAGACCCAGGTGGTGACATGGGTTGACTGCTGTACCAGGCTAGGTGCAGGTCACGGGACAGACCATGGGTTGACTGCTGTGCCAGGCTAGGTGCAGGTCACGGGACAGACCCAGGTGGTGCTATGGTTGGCTGCTGTGCCAGGCTAGGTGCAGGTCACGGGACAGACCCAGGTGGTGCCATGGGTTAACTGCTGTGCCAGGCTAGGTGCAGGTCACGAGACAGACCCAGGTGGTGACGTGGGTTGACTGCTGTGCCAGGCTAGGTGCAGGTCACAGCACAGACCCATGTGATGCCATGGATTGGCTGCTGTGCCAGGCTAGGTGCTGGTCACGGGACAGACCCAGGTGATGCCATGGGTTGGCTGCTGTGCCAGGCTAGGTGCAGGTCATGGGACAGACCCAGGTAATGCCATGGGTTGGCTGCTGTGCCAGGCTAGGTGCAGTTCACGGGACAGCCCAAGTGATGCCATGGGTTGGCTGCTGTGCCAGGCTAGGTGCAGGTCACGGGACAGCCCAAGTGATGCCATGGGTTGGCTGCTGTGCCAGGCTAGGTGCAGGTCACGGGACAGACCCAGGTGATGCCATAGGTTGGTTGCTGTGCCAGGCTAGGTGCAGGTCACGGGACAGACCCAGGTGATGCCGTGGGTTGGCTGCTGTGCCAGGCTAGGTGCAGGTCACGGGACAGACCCAGGTGATGACATGGGTTGGCTGCTGTGCCAGGCTAGGTGCAGGTGACTGNGACAGACCCCGGCGCTCCGCCGTTGTTTGGCTCCTCTGCCCTCCGCTTGCTGNAGGTGCAACTTCCNGGTCACAGGACAGCAGCAGCCAACAGAAGCCAGCTGCAGANGCCAGGCAGAAGCAGCAGCACACAGCAGCAGCAGCAACAGAAGCATCGCTGGACAGCAGCCCCAGCACNGAAGCAGCAGCAGCAGCAACAGACATGCAGGAAGCCAACAGCAGAAGCAGCAGCNGCCAGGCAAGGAGCAGGCCACAGCACAGCCCAGCAGCAGCAAAGCAGCAGCAGCAGAGCCAGGCAGGATGAGAAGCAGCAGCACAGCAGACAGCAGCCAGCGCAGCAGANGCAGCAGCGCCAGGCAAGCAGGACACAGGACAGCAGCAGCAGCAGACAGCAGCAGCAGCAGGCAGCAGCAGCAGCAACAGGCAGGCAGCAGCAGAAGCAGCAGCAGCAGCAGGCAAGCAGCAGCGCAACAGAAGCAGCAGCNGACGGCAGCAGCAGCAGCAGAAGCAGCAGCAGCTAGCAGCGTAGCACGCGCCAGCACAGACGCAGCAGANGCAGCAGCAGCGAAGCAGCAGCAGCAGTAGCAGCACAGCAGCAGAAGCTCAGCTTAGCAGCAGTAGCAGAAGGGCAGACAGCAGCAGCAGCAGAAGCAGCAGCAGCAGCAGCAGAAGCAGCAACAGCAGCCAGTAGCAGCAGCAGCAGCAGAAGCATCAGCAGAAGCAGCAGCAGCAGCAGCAGCAGCAGAAGTCAGCAGTAGCAGCAGCAGCNGCAGCAGCAAAGCATCAGCAGCAGCAGCAGCAGANGCATCAGCAGTAGCAGCAGAAGCAGCAGCAGCAGAAGCATCAGCAGCAGAAGCATCAGCAGTAGCAGCAGCAGCACAGAAGCATCAGCAGAAGCAGCAGCAACAGCAGCAGCTATCATCGCCCCTGCTGGGCAAATTCGGCAGTGTTTCTCCCGAGCGTCATAAATTCGGTGTGGCTTCAACGATAATTACAATAATTCTTCTTCTTCTGTTAAGACAGTGGCTATCTGCCCATTAAATTAGCCTCTGCACAGGTTTCAATGGGGGTCATTAATAGGCGCGACTATCTTACACCGATGATGTCACGCCGTCATAATTATTCTGTAATTTGCGTGTGCCGTTCCCTATCACGCAGGCGCTGCGTTTCATAGTCTGGTCGAGTGTGGGGTGTCTTTAATGTGTTCACGAGTCTCTGTGGGTCTCTGTGTATCTCTGTGGGTCTCTGTGTATATCTGTGGGTCTCTGTGTATATCTGTGAGTCTCTGTGTATCTCTGTGGGTCTCTGTGTATCTCTGTGGGTCTCTATGGTTTTCTGTGCGGATTACAATCTGGAGTGTCTTTAATGTTTTCATGAGAATCTGTGTATCTCTGTTGGTCTCTGTGTATCTCTGTGGGTCTCTGTGTATCTCTGTGGGTCTCTGTGTATCTCTGTGGGTCTCTGTGCATCTCTATGAGTCTCTATGGTTTTACTGTGCGGATTACAATCTGGAGTGTCTTTCGTGTGTCTCATGAGTATCTGTGGGTCTCTGTGGGTCTCTGTCTATCTCTGTAGGTCTCTGTGTATCTCTGTGGGTCTCTGTGTATCTCTGTGGGTCTCTGTGTATCTCTGTGTATCTCTGTGGGTCTCTGTGTATCTATGTGGGTCTCTTTGTATCTCTGTGGGTCTCTGTGCGTCTCTGTCTATCTCTGTAGGTCTCTGTGTATCTCTGTGGGTCTCTTTGTATCTCTGTTGGTCTCTGTGTATCTCTGTGGGTCTCTGTGTATCTCTGTGGGTCTCTGTGTATCTCTGTGGGTCTCTGTGTATCCCCGTGGGTCTCTGTGTATCTCTGTGGGTCTCTGTGTATCTCTGTGGGTCTCTGTGTATCTCTGTGGGTCTCTGTGGTCTCTGTGGGTATGTGGGTCTCTGTGTATCTCTGTGGTCTCTGTGTGTCTCTGTGTATCTCTGTGGGTCTCTGTGTATCTCTGTGGGTCTCTGTGTATCTCTGTGTGTCGCTGTGTGTCTCTGTGGGTCTCTGTGTATCTGTGGNTCTCTGTGGGTCTCTGTGTCTGTGGGTCTCTGTGTCTGTGGGTCTCTGTCTCTGTGTATCTCTGTGGGTCTCTGTGTCTCTGTGTCTCTGTGGGTCTCTGTGTATCTCTGTGGGTCTCTGTGTGTGTATCTCTGTGTGTCTCTGTGTATCTGTGGGTCTCTGTGTATCTCTGTGGGTCTCTGTGTATCTGTGGGTCTGTGTATCTCTGTGTCTCTGTGTATCTCTGTGTCTCTGTATCTCTGTGGGTCTCTGTGTATCTCTGTGGGTCTCTGTGTATCTCTGTGGGTCTCTGTATCTCTGTGTCTCTGTGTGTCTCTGTGTGTCTCTGTGGGTCTCTGTGTGTCTCTGTGTCTCTGTGGGTCTCTGTGTATCTCTGTGGGTCTCTGTGTGNCTCTGTGGGTCTCTGTGTATCTCTGTGGGTCTCTGTGTATCTCTGTGGGTCTCTGTCTATCTCTGTGGGTCTCTGTGTGTCTCTGTGTGTCTCTGTGTATCTCTGTGTCTGTGTCTCTGTGTCTCTGTGGGGGTCTCTGTGTGTCTCTGTGGTCTCTGTGTATCTCNGTGTGTCTCTGTGTCTGTGTGTCTCTGTGTATCTCTGTGGGTCTCTGTCTCTGTGTCTCTGTGGGTCTCTGTGAGTCTCTGTGTATCTCTGTGAGTCTCTGTGTATCTCTGTGGGTCTCTGTGTCTCTGTGTATCTCTGTGTCTCTGTGGGTCTCTGTGTGTCTCTGTGTCTCTGTGTATCTCTGTGTGCTCTGTGTCTGTGTGTCTCTGGGGTCTCTGTCTCTGTGGGTCTCTGTGTATCTCTGTGTCTCTGTGTATCTGTGGGTCTCTGTGTATCTCTGTGGGTCTGTGTATCTCTATGGTGTCTCTGTGTATCTCTGGGTCTCTGTGTATCTCTGTATCTCTGTATCTCTGTGGGTCTCTGTGTATCTCTGTGGGTCTCTGTGTATCTCTGTGTGTCTCTGTGTATCTCTGTGGGTCTGTATGGTTTTACTGTGCGGATCACAATCTGGAGTGTCTTAAATGTGTATATGAGTCTTTGGGGCCGTCCATAAATGACGTCACGCACCTATGAGGGGGGGGGGCAGACATTTGTGATGTCATATTTGAGAGGGGGGGCAGAGCTTTGTGACGTCATATTTGAGAGGGGGGGCAGAGCTTTGTGACGTCATCTTTGAGAGGGGGGGGCAGAGTTTTGTGACGTCATATTTGAGAGGGAGCTGTGTGACGTCATATTTGAGAGGGGGGGNCAGAGCTTTGTGACGTCATATTTGAGAGGGGGGGGCAGAGCTGTGTGACGTCATATTTGAGAGGGGGGGCAGAGTTTTGTGACGTCATATTTGAGAGGGGGGGNCAGAGCTTTGTGACGTCATATTTGAGAGGGGGGGGCAAAAATTTGTGACGTCATTTATGGACGGCCCCTACTTCGGCATAATATGACNTTGAAACCCCTGCCCACCTCATACGCATTTCACATAAATATGCTAAATNCCTCTTGATATCAAATTTGTGTCAAGGCGCTTTTCTTCCCCCTCCAACCCAGAGCTTAAATAGACGCTCCAAGCTTGGGGGTGTCTCATTTGCACCTGAGGACGGCTGCGCGTTGTGGCCGAAACGTCGTGAGAATATTTTATTATGTTTTATTTTTATTATTTTATTACGTAATATGTGTTATTGGTTTTATTTTAATTTTTTTACGTAATAAAATGTGTTATTATGTTTTATTTTTGTTATTTATTACGTAATAAAATATTTATGGTTGTATTTTATTATAATTATGTTTTATTTATATTATTTTATTACTAATACAATATTTATTATGTTTTATTTTTATTATTTTAACCAATAATATTTTATTGTGTTTTATTTTTATTTTTTTTAAATAAATATTTTATTGTGTTTTATTTTNTTATTTTATTAGTAATAAAATATTTTATTGTGTTTTATTTGTATTATTTTATTACTAATAAAATATTTTTTTATTTTATTATTTAATAAAATATTTTATTGTTTTTTTTTATTATGTTACGTAATAAAATGTTTTATTTTTATTAATAATAAAATATTTTATCGCGTTTTATTTTATTATTTTATTATTTCCCTTCTACGTTCTTTCCGAAAGAACCAAGAAGATGAATCCTGCAGTCACGAAAGCTTTACATGAAACCCAGGAGGGAGCTTTGGGTGTTGAAAGGCATCCTTGATGCTCGCTATAAANGGCGCGCNAGGAGGCAGTAGTGGCTTAGGAGTAAAATTTCGATTTAAAGCTTTCGTGACTGCAGGGATTCATCTTCTTGGTTCTTTCGGTAAAGTCACGTAGAAGGGAAATAATAAAACAATAAAAAACATAATAAAATACAATGACGTCTCATTCAGACGCCGTCTTTCCGACAGACCTGTTCTTCACCTGAGGACGGCTGCTTGCGTTGTGGCCGAACGTCGTGAGAATTGTATTTAATTTTGTTTGATTTTTATTATTTTATTATTTCCCTTCTACGTGACTTTACCGAAAGAACCAAGAAGATGAACTACAGAGGGGTTTAGTGAAACAAAGTAAGTGGTGGCTCACGTTAACCTTGGCTTAATTTTGTGTTTTCGATGATTTTGACCTTCGAAACAAAAACATCTGCCCGTGTCTCGCACAATCCCAGAAAGGGCATCTCTCACCCCGGTTCAGAAGGAGACTCACGATCTAAACAATGACGGTGATGATATGAAGTTGGAACTTACGTTGTGCGTGGCTTCATCTGTTTTCGATGATTTACCTTGGAAATCAAAAATCTGCCCGTGTCTCGCACAATCCCAGAAAGGGCATCTCTCACCCCAGGTTCAGAAGGAGACCCACTGATCTAAACAATGATGGTGATGATATGAAGTTGGAAATTACGTTGCGCATGGCTGCATCTGTTTTCGATGATTTACCTTGGAAATCAAAAATCTGCCCGTGTCTCGCACAATCCCAGAAAGGGCATCTCTCACCCCCAGGTTCAGAAGGAGACCCACTGATCTAAACAATGATGGTGATGATATGAAGTTGGAAATTACGTTGCGCGTGGCTTCATCTGTTTTCGATGATTTACCTTGGAAATCAAAAATCTGCCCGTGTCTCGCACAATCCCAGAAAGGGCATCTCGTGCCACAGGGGATGGCGTGATGCACCCCAGGTTAAGAAGGAGACCCATTGATCTAAACAATGATGGTGATGATATGAAGTTGGAACTTAGGTTACGCGTGGCTTAATCTGTTTTCGATGATTCACCTTCTAAACAAAACATCTGCCCGTGTCTCGCACCCCCTCCCCTACTATACCACTACACTACTAGTGTAGTAGTGTAGTGGTATAGTAGTGTACAGTGTAGTGTANTAGTACAGCATAGTGTAGTGTGTAGTGGTATAGTAGTGTATAGTGTAGTGTACTAGTACAGCACTAGTGTATAGTGTAGTGTAGTAGTGTACAGTGTAGTGTATATTAGTGTATAGTGTATTGTACTAGTATAGTAGTGTATAGTGTAGTAGTGTAGTGTATAGTAGTGTATAGTAGTGTATATTAGTGTATATTAGTGTATAGTGTAGTGTATAGTGTAGTGTAGTAGTGTATAGTGTAGTGTATTAGTGTATATTGTAGTGTACTAGTACAGTAGTGTATGGTGTAGTGTGTAGTGTACAGTAGTGTATGTTAGTGTATAANTGTATAGTGTAGTGTATAGTACAGCACAGTGTAGTGTATAGTGTAGTGTAGTGGTATAGTAGTGTATAGTGTAGTGTATATTAGTGTATAGTGTAGTGTACTAGTACAGCTTACCGGTTGTGTTGGAGAGCCAAGCCACAACATTTACAACATTTACAATGTTGTGGCTTGGCTCTCCAACACACCTCTGTCAGCCAGGGTCTCTGGGGAGGTCTGGACCGTGTACCCAAAGCAGCCATTGCAGCTGCATGAGCCACAGTCCTAAACCTCGCCCATTTCTCCTCGACATCAGGAGGAGTGGGAGACGATGCCAACCCCAGCCGCAAGCGATGATGAAATTCTCGCTTGCAATTTTCATCAGCTAGCTGAGACCATGCCGCTAAGGGTTTGAATGGGGTCTGGGTGTACACCCACCACCGGAGTGGAAGAATGGCAGGTGCATCTTACAGATGGCAAGTCGATGGTCAGTGGGCAGATCAGCTCCACGGTAGGTCCTGGTGTCAAGGACATGGGCCCGCATCTGCTGTTCCATCACTAGTCCAGCAGATGTTCTTGCTTGGACCCGGCATGCATCCATGATGTTGTGTGGATGAGCCGATGCCGGAACAGCGTGTTGGTATTTACAAGCCCATGGGCTGCACACAAATCTAGCAGCTTCTGCCGTTGATATTGAGCTGATCTGGCCCATGCCTTCCAATAACTTCAGACCAGGTGCCAGCATCATGACCAACTCGGGCATTGAAGTCACCTAACAAGATGACTCTGTCCCAAGTGGCCACTTGAGCCAGCACCTGTGACAGGAGGTCATAGAAGGCATCTGACTAATCGGCCTTGCCTGTATCCCTTCACGGATGTTCGTCTTCAGTGGGGNCATAAGTAACCACGACCACCACTCCTCGCCTCTGGTTGATGGAAGGCGAGCCCAACGTAGCTTGGGCTTACAGCTTCCCACACCTCACCGCCACGCTCCACGCCCCCAGAATTTGTTTGCTCAGAAGAAGAGCCACTCCCTGTTGTTTGGTAGTCTCCTGCCCCGAGAAGAGGACTGTCCACCCTCATGGTGGCAGGAGCCAGAGCCGGTCCACCGGACCTCCTGAATACCACAGAGATCCAGGCGGTACCGGTCCAGTTCCCGCCAGAGGAGTGGCAGCCTCTCCTCCGCAGTGAGCGTTTGAACATTCCACGTGGCCACACGAAGTGGTTTTTAGTTGTTTCTGGAGGAGCGCCGAGGGTACGGAGTCAGTCTCCTGGCTCTGCCAATTGGGGTTTGGCCAGGAGACGTCATAGACGCCTGTCCCCCNGGGCCTCCGGCACAAGCTTAATTAAAATTTTCCGTCGTGGTTATTAGTAATTTATTGAAGGTGGAGGGTTACCAGCCCCTCGCACCCGTCCAGAGCCCCCATTTGGCCGCTGTGGTGGCTACAAACGCCATGAGGGTAAAGGGCAATTTAAATTGGCCCTCCCCCACGGCACTGCCTACCACAGCGTTGCCGCCCGGCACCACGAGGAGGTAGGGGTTTTTTTGCCGGACCATTCACACACACAGGCACACACATTACCATACAACAGCACACACACTTACACATACACGGCACACGTGCACACATTACACATACAGGAGTCACAGGCACACACACAGGCACACACACTACACACACACACACACACACATTACACACACACTTNACACACACACAGACACACTCACACACATTACATACACACACATTACACACACACATTACAGGCACACACACACTNCCACACACTCACACATACACTTTCACACACACATTACCACACACACATTACACACACACACATTACACACATTACACACACACACAACACCTTACAGGCACACACATTACACACACTCATAGACACACACACATTACACACACACNTTACACACACACTACACACACAAATANCACACTGGCACACACATTACACACACACACTACACACACATACAGGCCACACACATNACCACACTNACACACACATTCACACACACATACACACACACNACAGGCACACACATCACACACACATATTCACACATTGGCACACACACACACTACACACACACCAGACACACACTACACACACACTTGCACACACACACTACACACACACACTACACACACTTNACACACACACACACACACACAGACACACACACTACCACACACANTTCACACACACATACACACACACACATTACACACACACACACACCACACACACTCACACATCACACACACACNACACACACACACACACACACTACCACNTTACACACACACATTACACACACACACTACACACACACACACACACACACCACATTACACACACACATGCACACACACACACTACACACACACACTACACACACACACACACACACTACACACACACACATTACACACACACACATACACACACTCACACACACACATTACACACACACACTACACACACACTACAACACATCACACACACANTACACACATCACACACACACACACATTACACACACACATTACACACACACACTCACACACACACACACACACTACACACATTACACACACACACTCACACACACACACNTACACACACACACACATTACCACACACTACACACACTCACACACACACATTACACACACACACTACACACACACACTACACACACCACACACACACACACATAACACACACACACACACACACAACACACACTACACACACCACACACACTACACACTCGCAAACTCCGGAACACACTCAGCGTGAGTCGCACCAACAACAACAACAATAAAAAAAATTAAAACACAAATAACTTCACCGACCGACACAAGTGATGCTTTCTACAGATGCAAATTGCACTCCGGAATAATTACATTTGAGGGGAAGGGTGAGAAATAATGAATAATAACAAATAATAAAAATAATAATAATAACACGAGCAGCAGCAGTAGCACACAGGAGCGGTGCTGCTGCTGCTGCTGCTCGTTTGGCATCAGAGAGCAGCGATGAGGGTTGCCATGGCGACCGCCAAGTTAAATCACCTTTACGAGGGACCAGTTTCACAACTCCGCTAACAACGAGCGGTGGTGAGGGGTGGATGGTGGGAGCGGTGTGCAGCGGTTAGCGCTATGAACCTACCTGGTGACCATAGTGACGGTGACGATGATGGTGGTGGTGATTGCGGGGAGCGGTGGTGCAGCGGTTAGCGCTACGCTGCGCTATGAACCTACCTGAATAGTGACGGTGATGATGATGGTGGTGGTGGTGGTGGTGGGGAGCGGTGGTGCAGTGGTTAGCACGCTGCGCTAGAACCTACCTGATGACCATAGTGACGGTGATGGTGATGGTGGGGAGCGGTGGTGCAGCGGTTAGCGCTATGAACCTACCTGATGATGGTGGTGGTGGTGATGGTGGGAGCGGTTGCAGCGGTTACGCTATGAACCTACCTGATGACCATNGTGACGGTGAGTGGGGGGAGCGGTGGTGCAGCGGTTAGCGCTATGAACCTACCTGATGACCATAGTGACGGTGATGGTGGTGGTGATGGTGGGAGCGGTGGTGCAGCGGTTAGCGCTATGAACCTACCTGATGACGATATGGTGATGGTNGTGATGGTGGGGAGCGGTGGTGCAGCGGTTAGCGCTATGAACCTACCTGATGACGATGATGGTGGTGGTGATGATGGTGGGAGCGGTGGTGCAGCGGTTAGCGCTATGAACCTACCTGATGACGATGATGGTGGTGGTGATGGCGGGGAGCGGTGGTGCAGCGGTTAGCGCTATGAACCTACCTGATGACGATGATGATGATGGTGGTGATGGTGGGGAGCGGTGGTGCAGCGGTTAGCGCTATGAACCTACCTGATGACGATACTGACGGTGATGGTGGTGATGGTGGGGAGCGGTGGTGCAGTGGTTAGCGCTATGAACCTACCTGATGACGATAGTGACGGTGACGATGATGGTGGTGGTGATGGTGGGAGCGGTGGTGCAGCGGTTAGCGCTATGAACCTACCTGATGACCATAGTGACGGTGATGATGATGGTGGTGATGGTGGGGAGCGGTGGTGCAGTGGTTAGCGCTATGAACCTACCTGGTGACGGTGATGATGGTGGTGGTGATGGTGGGGAGCGGTGGTGCAGCGGTTAGCGCTATGAACCTACCTGATGACCATAGTGACGGTGATGATGGTGGTGGTGGTGGTGATGGTGGGGAGCGGTGGTGCAGCGGTTAGCGCTATGAACCTACCTGATGACGATGATGGTGATGGTGATGATGGTGGGGAGCGGTGGTGCAGCGGTTAGCGCTATGAACCTACCTGATGACGATGATGGTGGTGGTGATGATGGTGGGGAGCGGTGGTGCAGCGGTTAGCGCTATGAACCTACCTGATGACCATAGTGACGGTGATGGTGGTGATGGTGGGGAGCGGTGGTGCAGCGGTTAGCGCTATGAACCTACCTGATGATGATGGTGGTGGTGATGGTGGTGATGGTGGGGAGCGGTGGTGCAGCGGTTAGCGCTATGAACCTACCTGATGACGATAATGATGGTGGTGGTGGTGGATGGGGGGAGCGGTGGTGCAGCGGTTAGCGCTATGAACCTACCTGGTGACGATGATGATGGTGGTGGTGATGGTGGGAGCGGTGGTGCAGCGGTTAGCGCTATGAACCGACCTGATGACGATGGTGACGGTGATGATGATGGTGGGGAGCGGTGGTGCAGCGGTTAGCGCTATGAACCTACCTGATGACGATGACGGTGATGATGATGATGGTGGGAGCGGTGGTGCAGCGGTTAGCGCTATGAACCTACCTGATGACGATACTGACGGTGATGATGATGGTGATGGTGGGGAGCGGTGGTGCAGCGGTTAGCGCTATGAACCTACCTGATGACCATGACGGTGATGGTGGTGGTGGTGGGGAGCGGTGGTGCAGCGGTTAGCGCTATGAACCGACCTGATGACCATAGTGACGGTGATGGTGGTGATGGTGGGAGCGGTGGTGCAGCGGTTAGCGCTATGAACCTACCTGGTGACGGTGATGATGATGGTGGTGGTGATGGTGGGAGCGGTGGTGCAGCGGTTAGCGCTATGAACCGACCTGATGACGGTAGTGATGGTGGTGGTGATGGTGGGGAGCGGTGGTGCAGCGGTTAGCGCTATGAACCGACCTGGTGACGATGATGATGGTGGTGGTGATGGTGGGAGCGGTGGTGCAGCGGTTAGCGCTATGAACCTACCTGATGACCATAGTGACGGTGATGGTGATGGTGGGAGCGGTGGTGCAGCGGTTAGCGCTATGAACCTACCTGATGATGATGGTGGTGGTGATGGCGGGGAGCGGTGGTGCAGCGGTTAGACGCTGCGCTGTGAACCTGGCGCACCCGGGTTCGATTCCCGGCCAACACCAGTGACGATTATCTGAACCGGTCCCGGGCCTCCCTAGGTCGACTCAGCCTCAAATGAGTACCTGGTGCGGTGTGTAATCATCGCCACTGGGGAGACAAAGGCGGTCGGGCGTGGTGCTGGCACCCCCCTCGTGTACCGTTCCGGCCTTCATAGGTGCTCGCTAACAGCACTTGCCCCTAAAGTCTGGTAAGGCTATACGGGGGTCTTTATTTTGTGTGTGTAACCGTGTGTGTGTGGAGCGGTGTGCAGCGGTTAGCGCTGCGCTACGAACCTGGCGACCCAGGTTCGATTCCCGCTCACGGCCAACACCAGTGACGATTATCTGAACCGGTCCGGGCCTCCCCTAGGTCGACTCAGCCTCAAACAAGCTCCTGGTGCGGTGTGTAGTAAACATCGCCACTGGGGAGACAAAGGCGGCCGGGCGTGGTGCTGGCCACCCACCCCTCGTGTGCCGTGCCGGCCTTCATAGGTGCTCGCTAACAGCACTTGCCCACAGTCTGTCAAGGCTATACTGGGGGGAGAGTATCTTTGTTTTTGGCTGTGTATCTGCGTCCCAAGATACCTTCTTAATTAGCTTGGTGCACGTGTGTGTGTCTGCGTGTGTGTGCGTGTGTGTGTCTGGGTGTGTGTGTGTGTGTGTGTCTGGGTGTGTGTGTGTGCGTGTGTGTGTCTGTGTGTGTGTCTGTGTGTGTCTAGTGTGTGTGTGTCTGTGTGTGTCTGTGTGTGTGTGTCTGTGTGTGTGTGTCTAGTGTGTGTGTGCCTGTGTGTGTGNCTGGGTGTGTGTGTCTGTGTGTGTGTCTGTGTGTGTGTGTGTTGTGTGTGTGTCTGTGTGTGTGTGTGTCTGTGTGTGTATCTGTGTGTCTGTGTGTGTGTCTGTGTGTCTATANGTGTGTGTCTGTATCTGTGTGTCTGTGTGTGTGTGTCTGTGTGTGTGTGTCTNGTGTGTGTCTGTGTGTCTGTGTGTGTCTGTGTGTGTGTGTGTCTGGGTGTGTGTGTCTGTGTGTGTGTCTGTGTGTGTGTGTCTAGTGTGTGTGTGTCTGTGTGTCTATATGTGTGTGTGTCTGTGTGTGTATCTGTGTGTCTGTGTGTGTGTGTCTGTGTGTTCGTGTCTAGTGTGTGTGTTTGTGTGTCTATATGTGTGTGTGTCTAGTGTCTGTGTGTCTGTGTGTGTGTATCTGTGTGTGTCTGTTCGTTTAGCCACCCGGCGCTGCTCGTTGCTCACAACAACGAGCGGAGCGCGGGTGTCTAAAGCACAGCAAGTTGGCACAGTAGGGGCACAGGTGGTGCATCAGCCGGTCATCTCAGTCAGTCGACCCGTGGCACCTGCTGGGTCTGCCCCGTGACCTCCTGCCAGCGGGCATTCGACACTTCACGTGGTAGCCTCAAGGTGCACATGGCCTGGCACAAGCGTCGTGGTGACGTCACCGCCACTTAGTGGCGAATGCCGGTTGTTGTTATGAGGAGCGGTGGCGCAGTGGTTAGCGCGCCGCGCTAACAATCCGCAACACACCCGAGTTAGATTCCCCGCTCACGGCCGAAACCAGTCAACGATTTTCTGAAGCGATCCTGGCCTCCCTCTAGGTCTACTCGGCCTTAAATTGGTCCCTGGTGCGGTGTGTAGTAAACATCGCCACTGGGGAGACAAAGGCGGCGGGCGTGGTGCTGGGCACCCACCCCCTCGTGTGCCTCAGTGCCGGTAGCCTTCATAGGTGATGCAAGCTAACAGCACTTGCCCCAATAGTCTGTTCAAGGCTATACGGGGATCTTTGTCTTTGTTGCTACGTGAGTTTTCGTGTGGCTGTCATGATGGTCGAGTGATGATGACCATCATCATGCTGCTGATGATTAACGTGGTGATGATGACTATGGTAATCATGATGATGATGATCACCCTGTAATCATGATGATGATGATGATCACCCTGTAATGATGATGATGATCACTCTGTAATCATGATGATGATGATGATCACTCTGTAATCATGATGATGATGACTATGGTAATCATGATGATGATGATCATGATCACCCTGTAATCATGATGATGATGATGATCACCCTGTAATCATGATGATGATGATGATCACTCTGGTAATCATGATGATGATGATGATCACTCTGTAATCATGATGATGATGATCACTCTGTATCATGATGATGATGATGATCACTCTGTAATCATCATGATGATGATGAACACTCTGTAATCATGATGATGATGATCACCCTGTAATCATGATGATGATGATGATCACCTGGTAATCATGATGATGATGATGACTCTGTAATCATGATGATGATGATGATGACTCTGTAATCATGATGATGATGATCACCCTGTAATCATGATGATGATCACTCTGTAATCATGATGATGATGATGATCACTCTGTAATCATGATGATGATGATGATCACCCTGTAATCATGATCATGATGATGATCACTCTGTAATCATGATGATGATGATGATCACCTGGTAATCATGATGATGATGATGATCACTCTGTAATCATGATGATGATGATGATCACTCTGTAATCATGATGATGATGATGATCACTCTGTAATCATGATGATGATGATGATCACTCTGTAATCATGATGATGATGATGATCACTCTGTAATCATGATGATGATGATGATGATCACTCTGTAATCATGATGATGATGATGATGATCACTCTGGAATCATGATGATGATGATGATGACTCTGTAATCATGATGATGATGATGATGACTCTGTAATCATGATGATGATGATCACCCTGTAATCATGATGATGATCACTCTGTAATCATGATGATGATGATGATCACCTGGTAATCATGATGATGATGATGATCACCCTGTAATCATGATGATGATGATGATCACCTGGTAATCATGATGATGATGATGATCACCCTGTAATCATGATGATGATGATGATCACCTGGTAATCATGATGATGATGGTGATCACCCTGTAATCATGATGATGATGATGATCATCCTGGTAATCATGATGATGATGATGATCACCTGGTAATCATGATGATGATGATGATCACTCTGTAATCATGATGATGATGATGATCACCTGGTAATCATGATGATGATGATGACTCTGTAATTATGATGATGATGATGACTCTGTAATCATGATGATGATGATCACTCTGTTAATCATCATGATGATGATGATCACTCTGTAATCATGATGATGATGATCACTCTGTAATCATGATGATGATGATCACCTGGTAATCATGATGATGATGATGATCACACTGTAATCATGATGATGATGGTGATCACTCTGTAATCATGATGATGATGATGATCACTCTGTAATCATGATGATGATGATCACCTGGTAATCATGATGATGATGATGATCACTCTGGTAATCATGATGATGATGATGATCACTCTGTAATCATGATGATGATGATGATCACTCTGTAATCATGATGATGATGATCACCTGGTAATCATGATGATGATGATGATCACACTGTAATCATGATGATGATGGTGATCACCCTGTAATCATGATGATGATGATGATCACCTGGTAATCATGATGATGATGATGATCACTCTGTAATCATGATGATGATGATGATCACTCTGTAATCATGATGATGATGATGATCACCCTGTAATCATGATGATGATGAAGATCACTCTGTAATCATGATGATGATGATGAACACTCTGTAATCATGATGATGATGATGATCACCACCCTGTAATCATGATGATGATGATGATCACTCTGTAATCATGATGATGATGATGATCACCCTGTAATCATGATGATGATGATGATCACCTGGTAATCATGATGATGATGATGATCACCCTGTAATCATGATGATGATGGTCACTCTGTAATCATGATGATGATGATGATTACTCTGTAATCATGATGATGATGATGATCACCCTGTAATCATGATGATGATGGTCACTCTGTAATCATGATGATGATGATGATTACTCTGTAATCATGATGATGATGATGATCACTCTGTAATCATGATGATGATGATGATCATCCTGGTAATCATGATGATGATGATGATCACCCTGTAATCATGATGATGATGATGATCACCCTGTAATCATGATGATGATGATGATCACCCTGTAATCATGATGATGATGATGATCACCCTGTAATCATGATGATGATGATGATCACTCTGTAATCATGATGATGATGATGATCACCCTGTAATCATGATGATGATGATGATCACTCTGTAATCATGATGATGATGGTGATCACTCTGGCAATCATGATGATGATGATGATCACTCTGTAATCATGATGATGATGGTGATCACTCTGTAATCATGATGATGATGATGATCACTCTGTAATCATGATGATGATGATGATGATCACTCTGGCAATCATGATCATGATGATGATGATGATCACCCTGGTTATCATGATGATGATGATGAACACTCTGTTAATCATGATGATGATGATGATCACCCTGTAATCATGATGATGATGATTTTCACATGGGTGGTCAACTTTCTTCACTCCCAGCTGTTTCACACACAAAGGTCACCCGTGTAGCCTGACCAGACTGTAGGGGCAAGTGCTGTTAGCGAGTAGCACCACCACGGCCGACCGCCTTTGTCTCCCAGTGGCGATGTTTACTACGCACCGCACCAGGTACTCATTTGAGGCTGAGTCGACCTAGGAGAGGCCCAGGACCGGTTCAGATAATCGCCGTGAGCTGGAATCGTTCTCGAGTCGCAAGGTTCGTAGCGCAGCGTTGCGCTAATCACTGCGCCACCGCTCCCCCCCCACCCTCACACCGCCCAACAAACATGGCACGCGTTTAATTAAACTTCGCGTTTTTTAATTTTTTTATTGTTATTTCTACTCAAATGTTTCATGCCTCTCATTTAGCAGTAAATGTCAAGATTCACCCGCAGAAAATTTATTTCGTAAAAAATTATCCTCATAATTATCAACGTGTAAAAAAATATACTACGTTTATTATTAAATAAACACTAACTCTTTAATTACCCCTCGCCCCCCCCCCCCTCTTAACTAATAGTTTCTGAGCATTAAGTTAGTTTCGGAAGATGGCAAGAGCAGAAATAACTTTAACAAATCATAACAAAGGTGCCCCGTATAGCCTTCACAGAATGTTGGGGCAAGGGCCGTTAGCGAGCAGTGGCGATGAAGGCCGCCGCCTCACACGAGGGGGTGGGGGCCAGCACCACGCCCCCACCACCCACTCACACAATCACTCACTCACCTACTCACCACCTACTCACTCACCTACTCACTCACTCACCTACTCACCTACTCACTTACTCAATCACTCACTCACTCACCTACTCACCTACTCACCCACCTACTCACCCACCTACTCACTTACCTACTCACTCATCCACCTACTCACCACCTACTCACTCATCCACTCAATCACTCACTCACCTACTCACTCACCTACTCACTCATCCACTCAATCACTCACTCACTCACCTACTCACCCACCTACTCACCTACTCACTCACCTACCTTCTCACTCACCTANTCACTCACTCACCTACTACTCACTCACCTACTCACCCCTCACTCACCTACTCACCCACTCACCTACACCTACTCACCTACTCACCCACACTCACTCATCCCAATCACTCACACTCACTCACCCCACTCACACACACTCACTCACCTACTCACCCACACTCACTCATCCCAACTCACCTACACCCACTCACCATCCTACTCACTCACTCACACAACTCACACCTGCTCACTCACCCGACTCACCCCGACTCATTCCCACTCACCCACTCACTCACCNACTCCCTCATCCACTCACTCAATAACTACACCTACTCACCCACTCACTCACCCTACTCACTNACTCACCCACACCTACTCACTCACCCACTCACACTCACTCATCCACTCACCCACTCACTCACCCTCACTCATCCCACCCACTCACTCACCTACTCACACAATCGGACTCACCCTCACTCATCCACACTCACCTGCTCACTCACCCACTCACCCCTNACTCACCCACTCGCACAATCGCCNGCCTCCCTTAGAAGTACTTACCCANCCACTCACTCACACTCACTCACCCCAACTCACTCACACAANGACTCACCTACTCACTCACCTTTAACTCACTCACTCACTCACCCACACCTACTCACTCCCACTCACCCACTTGCACAATCGCCAGCNTCCCTTAGCAGGNCGATTGACGTCAATTTAGCCACACTCACTCACTTGGCCACTCCTNCAGCGGGTGNCAGNTGCGGCTCGGAGATGTTGACTACCTCGTCCACCTGATATACAGGAGGTCGTGGGCCGATTCNGACCNTGACGCCTTGTTTATTTGGAGTTTGNGTGTTCTCTNATCATCATCATCNCGGTGGCTCGGAGATGTTGACTACCCGCCTGATATCAGGGAAGGTCGTTCCGTTCTGACCCGACTGCTGCTGTGTTTGCGTGTCTCTCATCATTCATCATGGCATCACGTGGCAGGAGTGTTGACTACCGTCGTTACAGGAGGTCGTGGGTTCGATTGACCCTGACGTGCTGCTGTATATTTGNAGTCTGCTGTCTCTTCTCACATCATCATCTGAGTGGCGTGACTACCTCGCCTGGTATGACAGGAGGTCGTGGGTCCGATTCTCCCGACGACGCCTGCCGNTGCTGTAATTGGAGTCTGCGTGTCTCTCTCTCATCACATCATCTGAGTGGCTAGGAGAGTTGACAACCTCGCTTGGTGTACAGGAGGTCGTGGGTCTGACGCTGGCTGCTGTTTATGTGGAGTTTGCGTGTCTCTCTCTCATCATCATCATCACGGTGGCTAGGAGATGTTGACTACCTCGCCTGGTATACAGGAGTTCGTGGGTTCGATCCCGACCCTGACGCCTGCTGCTGTATATTTGGAGTTTGCGTATCTCTCTCTCATATCATCATCACGGTGGCTAGGAGATGTTGACTACCTCGCCTGGTGCACAGGAGGTCGTGGGTTTGATTCAGACCCTGACGCCTGCTGCTGTATATTTGGAGTTTGCGTGTCTCTCTCTCTCATAATCACGGTGGCTAGGAGATGTTGACTACCTCGCCTGGTGCACAGGAGGTCGTGGGTTTGATTCAGACCCTGACGCCTGCTGCTGCTGTATATTTGGAGTTTGCGTGTCTCTCTCTCTCATCATCACGGTGGCTAGGAGATGTTAACTACCTCGCCTGGTATACAGGTCGTGGATTCGATTCCGACCCTGACGCTGTCTGCTNTTTATTTAGAGTTTGCGTGTCTCTCTCATCATCATCACGGTGGCTAGGAGATGTTAACTACCTCGCCTGGTGCACAGGAGGTCGTGGGTTCGATCCTGACCCTGACGCCTGCTGCTGTATATTTGGAGTTTGTGTGTGTTTCTCTCTCCGTGGTCGCTTGTAATTACGTCTTACAAAGATTTTAAATTAGAAGTTAAGAAACAACAAGCACANCAATAGAGTGTCAAATAATTTGAAGCTTTCGTGACTGCAGGAATTACTCTTTGGAATATCNTCTTGATATGCAAATTCTTTTGTCAAGGCGCTCTTCCCCTCCAACNCAGCAGCTTAAATATNCGCTCCAAGCCTGGTGGTTTTCATTCAGCGCTGTCTTCCGACAGACGTTCTTCACCTGAGGACGGCTGTGCGTTGTGGCCACGTCGTTTTTTTATTATGTTTTATTTTATTATTTATATTTTTACGTGTTTACCGAAAGAACCAAGAAGATGTCCTGCAGTCACGAAAGCTTTAAACGAAATGGTTTATTTTTATTTTTTATTATTTCCCTTCTACGTGACTTTACCGAAAGAACCAAGAAAATAATCCTGCAGTCACGAAAGCTTTTAGAAAAATTATGTATTTATTATTTTATTACTTCCTCTTCTACGTACACAAGAACCAAGAAATGAATCCCTGCAGCACGAAAGCTTTACATGAAATTTATACTCTTTGGTTCTTTCGGTAAAGCTCGTAGAAATGAAGCTACACAGGTGGAGTTACTGTTGTGTTGCCACTCTTGTGTTGTAGCTGATACAAGTTTACAATAGTTTTGTTTCTCATTCATTTGTAGTAGTGGTTGCTTGCGTTGCAATCGAAACGGCTATATATTATTATTTATTACTTTATTTCTAGTGACTACCAAACAAAAATAGCCACTGCTTGTGTTCGCAAAAGTAGCTACACCTGTGTAGTTACTACACATGTAGTAGTTACTACACCACTGATAATGGTTACACACCACTGATAATGTAGTTACTACGCCACTGATAAGTAGTTATACACCACGATAATGTAGTTACTACCCACTGATAATGTAGTTACTACACCACTGATAATGTAGTTACTACGCCACGATATTAGTTACTACGCCACTGATAATGTAGTTATAACACTGATATGTAGTTTACACCACTGGATAATTTNGTTACTACACCACTGATGATGTATACTACACCACTGATAATGTAGTTACCATACCACTGATCGTGTAGTNACCATACCACTGGATGCCTCTATTCTCAGATGCGTGGGGGACAGGAGATGGCTTTTTCTAGCTCGCTGGAACACATCATCCGTCAGCCAGGGAGGCTCTCGGAGNTCTGGACCCGGGTTAACCCAATGCACCCATAGCAGCCGCATTACCCACAAAACTCATCGTTTTTTCCCTTCGGAATCAGGAGGAGGAGTTCAAGTTTCATTGATTAGGTGTAGCCCTGTGAGCCACTCGGCTCTTGAATCGGGTGCAACCGCAACAACAAAAAANCAAAAAATGAANAAAAAACATCTTAAAGTGAATATGTGACTGAGTGCAAACAGAAAATCCAAGAAAAGACAGCAAAATATTGCAGAAAAAGCACCGTACACCAACGCTGTGTGCAAAAATCCCAGTGGGATGCAAGTCAAACAACAACAACAACCACAAGACAACTTAGATTAAGGCCATCAGTCTAACTCTGTACTACAACAAACAAACATGGCCAAACCAAAAAACTTTTCAAAAATCACCAAATAAAGCCATAAAAGTCAAACAACAACAACAACACAAGACACCTTAGATTAAGGCCATCAGTCTAACTCTGTACTACAACAAACAAACATGGCCAAACGAAAAACTTCAAAAATCACCAAAATAAAGCCATAAAAGTCAAACAACAACAACCACAAGACAACTTAGATTAAGGCCATCAGTCTAACTCTGTACTACAACAAACAAACATGGCTAAACCAAAAACTTTTCAAAAATCACCAAAATAAAGCCATAAAAGTCAAACAACAACAACCACAAGACAACTTAGATTAAGGCCTATCAGTCTAACTCTGTACTACAACAACACAAATATGGCTAAACGGAAAAACTTTTCAAAAATCACCAAAATAAAGCCATAAAAGCAATGAACAGGAGGGGAGGGGTGGTGGGCACGATGCCACCGAGCTGCAATCGATGATGAAATTCTCGATGGGCAATTTTCATCGGCTCACAGAGATCAGAGACTCCCTCAGCTGCAAGAACGGCAGGCACATCTTACAATGTACCAGAGGGCAGATTAGCTTCCACGGTTAGCTCCTGGTGCCATGGATACGCTTGAGACACGCATTTGTACACAAAGACACGGGCACATTTAGGCAAACACATTTAGACACGAAGGCAAATATTCTCCGTGTAGCTTTAACAAACTGTAGGGGCAAGTGCACGCACGGGGAGTCCTCGGGTTACGAACCGAATCTGTTCCTGGGACCAGTTCGTAAGTCGGAACACAACAATGCACCGGTTCGAAATTTGACTTACGAACGGACTTACGAATGGTTTGTAAGTAAGTGCATAAGTCGGAACACAACAATGCACCGATTTGAAATTCGTGACGCAGGGATTCACTTCTGGTTTTTCGGTAAAGTCACGTAGAAGGGAAGAATAAAATAATAAAAATAAACATAATAAAATAAAATACTCACGACGTTTCGGTAAATGCAAGAGCCGTCTCACAAGACGGCTTTTATTATGTTTTATTTTATTATTTTATTACTTCCCTTCTACGTGACTTTACAAGAACCAAGAANAACAATGCATCGATTTGTAATTTGACTTACGAACCACCTTACGAATGGTTTGTAAGTAAGTGCATAAGTCGGAACACAACAATGCACCGATTCGAAATTCGCCTTACGAACGGACTTACGAATGGTTTGTAAGTAAGTTCATAAGTCGGAACACAACAATGCACCGATTCGTAATTCGACGTACGAACGGACTTACGAATGGTTTGTAAGTAAGTTCATAAGTCGGAACACAACAATGCACCGATTTGTAATTTGACTTACGAACGGACTTACGAATGGTTTGTAAGTGAGTTCATAAGTCGGAACACAACAATGCACCGATTCAAAATTAGACTTACGAACGGACTTACGAATGGTTAGTAAGTAAGTTCATAAGTCGGAACACAACAACGCGCTGCATTTAAATGTCCATACGGTTGGTGTTATGAAATGCGTTACGGTTCAACAAAAAGGGCGGCGTTGTTAAACTCGTAATTAAGAAAAAAAACATTGCACATTTGCACGTATCACTCTAACAAAAATGCTGTGCAGTAAATAAAACATTAAATAAAGTTACGTGAATAGGAGAGAAATGAAAGCTGGTTTTATGTTCGCTTAGCTTGAGTCCCTGATGCGAGCTTAGAGGGCCAATTAGTCATCACAATTGCACGCAAAGACAAAGATCCCCGTATAGCCTCAACAGACTGTCGGGCAAGTGCTGTTAGTGAGCAGCGCCTATGAGGGGGTGGGTGGCCAGCACCACGCCCGGCCGCCTTTGTCTCCGCAGTGCCGATGTTTACTACTCATTTGAGGCTGAGTCGACCTAGGGGAGGCCCAGGACCGGTTCAGATAATCGTCACCGGTGTTGGTCGTGAGCGGGAATCGAACTCGGGTCGCCGGTTTGTAGCGCAGTGTGCTAACCACTGCACCACCGCTCAATACACACACTCATTTGAGGCTGAGTCTACCTAGGGGAGGTCCGGTCCCGTTCAGATAATCGTCACTGGGTGTTGGTAGCCGTAAACGGGAATCGAACTCGTGATCGCCGGGTTTCGTAGCGCAGCGTATACACACACACGGACACAGACACACAGACACACAGACACACACACACAGACACACATACACACGGACACACACACACACAGACACACACACACACGGACACACACACACGGACACACATACACACACACACGGACACACGGACACACACACGGACACACACACACGGACACACATACACACACACACGGACACACGGACACACACACACACAGACACACACACACACACATACACACACACACGGACACACACATACACACACACAGACACACACACACACATGGACATACGGACACACACACACAGACACACACACACGTACACACACACACGGAAACACACAGACACACACACAGACACACACACACNGACACACATACACACGGACACACACACACAGACACACACACAGACACACACACACGGACACACATACACACACACACGGACACACGGACACACACACACACGGACACACACACACGGACACACGGACACACATACACACACACACGGACACACACACACAGACACACACACAGACACACACACACAGACACACACACACACGGGCACACCTTGATGAGGTCACGTGGTGCTGCCCGTATTGACTAGCGTGCCACGTGCGTCATCCTTATTGCCGACATAAATTCCTCCTGACCAATGAGTTGTGGTTTGCTGGAGTTATTGCCGCTTTAATTAATTTCGGGACTTTTTCCTCTTACACACATCCCCCGCCTCCTATCCTTTAAAATAATAAAATACAAAAAACAGCTAATCGTAATTAATCATCTCACAAAATCATTACCGCGTGAGACGGCGCGAATGCACAAACACGTGTACGAGATCACATCAACGTCACGCAACGTCCTAAAGACAAAGATCCCCCGTGTAGCCTCTAACAGACTGTCGGGGCCAAGTGCAGTAGCAGGGCCGCCTTTGTCTCCCAGCGGCCGATGTTTGCTACGCACCGCACCGGGTAATCATTTGAGGCTGAGTCGACCTAGGGGAAGCACAGGACCGGTTCGGGATGTTCTTCACCGATGTTGGCCGTGAGCGGGAATCGAACTCGGTCGCTGGGTTCGTGGCCGCGCCATCGCTCCCCACACTCACTCACACTCACTCACACTCTCTCATTCTCACACTCTCTCTCACACTCTCTCGTTCTCTCTCACTCTCTCACACTCTCTCACACTCTCTCTCTCACACTCTCACACACTCTCACACTCTCACACACTCACACTCTCACACTCTCACAGTCACTCACACTCACACACTCTCACACTCACTCACACTCACTCTCACACTCACACTCACTCACACTCTCTCACACTCTCACACTCTCTCACACTCANTCTCACACTCACTCACCTTCTCTCACACACTCACACTCTCTCACACTCACTCTCACACTCTCACAGTCACTCACACTCTCTCTCACACTCTCTCACACTCTCTCACACTCACTCTCTCTCACACACTCTCACTCTCTCACACTCTCACAGTCACTCACACTCTCTCTCACACTCTCTCACANTCACCCTCTCTCTCACACTCTCACACTCACTCACACACTCTCTCACACTCACTCACACTCTCACACACTCTCACACACTCTCACACTCACACACTCACTCTCTCACACTCACACTCTCTCACTCTCACACACTCTCTCACTCTCTCACACTCTCTCTCACACTCTCTCTCACTCTCACCCTCACCATCTCCCTCACCCACTCACACTCTCCCAGTCTTTCTCACCCTCACTCTCACCCAATACCAATAGCCGCTCGCCACTAAGTGAAGGTGACTCACACGCGCCTGTGCCAGGCTAGGTCACTTTGACACGTGTCGAAGGCTCGCTGCAGTCTCGCACAGACCCTGTCATAGTCTGATGANCGCTATCACACCACCTATCCCCCCACTGTGCCAACTTTCTGAATTTTATCCATCCGCGCTCTGACTCGTTGACTCTCTCTCCCTCTGATGCACACTGCCTCCAACTCCCACACAGAAGCANTCCTTCACAGCCCGNTCTTGACACCNGGTCCACACAAGTNCACTCACTCACGTNCTCTGTACCACATCACTCCANCTCTCTCTAGCCCTGCCGCGCTCTTACCCCCTCTCCGGCCAAACACTGTTTCATGCGGTCTCATGCGGGCTACACGACCTCTCAGACCCTCACACTCTCTCTCACACTCAATCTCACTCGCACACTGGCACAGACTCTCTCTNCACGCGATCAACCTCTCTCACTCTCATCCTCTCACCCTCTCCTACACACTATTACGCTCTCTCTCACACTCTCCCCTCCATAACACCCAGTCTCTCTCTCTCTCACACGGCCGCGTGGCTCAGCCGAATCTCGCCAGGGGGTAACAGACTTGTGCATTTCCTGCGGTGCCAGGGAGGATCTGCCCCACCGGTACTTACGCTGCAGCGGCTCAAACACAAATGTTCCGCCTTTTGGGGGACATCTTCGAGAAACTGGGGGTGCCCTTCTACAACAGCAGCAGCTTCGTGTATGGGNTGGTGCCTTACCTGGCTAACAAGCGCCATGACCTCGCCAACTTCGCCTGTGCTCAGGCGAAGTTGGCGGTGTACAGAACGAGGAAAAAGATGCTGCAAGGTGACACTGACGGCTGCTCGTGGAGCTTCCAGTGTCCAGGGGCCTGCTCAAGGCGCGGCTCCGGCTGGAGCACGCCATGTACCCGTACTCGTACCCGGCCGTGTACGGATCCCCGTTCCCTACCCGTACCCTACCCGAAATGAGTGACAAACGGTGACTCACCAGTGACTCACGGCCTACCCGTACCCGGCCGCACCAGGGTCGCAAACGGGTACCCGATACCCGGCCGGGTACGGGTAGCCGGGTATCGGGTAGGGTACGGGTATCGGGTACCCGGTTGCGACCTCTGGGGTGGCGTCAGGAGAGACGGGGGGGGGNCAGTGGTAGCTGCGTTCACGAGTGTCTTGCGGCGGGGTGAGTGCCCCTGGGCAGAGGTCGCAACCGGGTACCCGATACCCGTACCCTACCCGATACCCGGCTACTCGTACCCGGCCGGGTACGGGTAGCCGTTTGCGACCCTGGTGCGGCCGGGTACGGGTAGGCCGGGAGTCACTGGTGAGTCACCGTTTGTCACTCATTTCCCAACGTCTTGTCTCTTCTCACAATTCAAGTTCCTAGAATCAACCCACCCGCGCCTGCAACGTGGCTTCATCCCAGAGGTCGCAATTGGGTACCCGATACCCTACCCGTCCGGCCGGGTATGGGTAGGGTACGGGTGCGGCCGGGTACGGGTACGGGTAGGGAATCAAAACCCGTTTGCGACCTCTGCCGCTGGGACGGCGAAGCAGCTGAAATGAAAGGCAAAGGGTGAGAGGGAGCAGACAGGAGAGGAGTGAGAGGAGCGGTTTTTATCTTCATATTTATAACAGGCAAAGTTGTGATTATGTTCAAATTCAAGTTCATTGATTAGGTATAGAGCCCTGTGAGCCATTCGGCTCTTGGATCGGGTGCAACCGCAACAAACAAAAAAACTAGAACACGAACAAAAAACATCTTAAAGTGACTATATGTGACTGAGTGCAAACAGAAAATCCAAGAAAAGACAGCAAAATGTTGCAGAAAAAGCACCGTGTGTCCGTTCAAAATGTTTAGCGTACTTCCCGACATGCAACAAACTTGAAATTTACCATGTGTGTACTTTCCAGAATGTACACCATGCAAACATTATAAAAATACACTTTTTTTGGTGGGGGGGAACTCAATAATGCATTTATTTTTTGCACGGCAAGTGAGCTGTGACGTCACATCTGTCACGTGACCCGCGCATGTGAAGCGTCACGCATTGTAGTGTAGCGGGTAGCGCTACGCGCGCTACGAACCCGGCGACCCGAGTTCGATTCCCGCTCATGGCCACCACCGGTAACGATTATTTTAACCGGTCCTGGGCCTCCCCTAGGTCGACTCAGCCTCAAACGAGTAACTGGTGTGGTGTGTGAACATCGCCACTGGGGAGACAAAGGCGGTCGGGCGTGGTGAATCCAAGTCCCGGACGAAGCCGGGGGCAGTACAGCTCGTCATATTCTTGGGTTTTTTCGGTAAAGTCACATAGGTAATAAGTAAACCCGTAAAAAAGTTTTTCACTCTAAATCCTTTATATGCGTGGCGGCTAGAGTCCTCTCGTCCTCTGGCTTGAGATGGCTGCCACCTATGGGTCAGATGATTGTCTGCCAGTATTAAGCAATTGGTAATTAAATATTTAATTTGTTTTCCCTAAACAGTGTGAAATTTAGGAAAAATTTTTCACGAACAATAATTGTCTCGCACAACGAGTCTGTGTGCAAAATGTCAGCTCCATTGGATCACGGGAAGTGGGTTAAAAAACGACCGAAAGATTTGCACGGTCGTAAGCAAGCAAGCACGCAAGCACGCAAGCAAGTAAGCGAACTTAATATAAAGGATTTAAAAAATCACGACGTTTCGGAGGCAACACAGGCCTCCGTCTTCATTTGGAACCGTCACAGCATGCTCGCTGAAATTTTTATTTATTTAATTTTTTTACCTACGTGACTTTACCGAAAAATAATAAAATAAAATTATAAAAAAACATAATAAAATAATTCTCACGACGTTTCGGCTACAACGCTGCTTGCGTTGTAGCCGAAACGTCGTGAGAATTATTTTATTATGTTTCTATTATTTTATTTTATTATTTTTATTGTTTCCATTCTACGTGATGACTTTACCGAAAGAACCAATAAGATGAATCCCTGCAGTCACGAAAGCTTTAAATCGAAATTTACCGAAAAAAAACCCAAGAATATGAATCCTTGCAGTCACGAAAGCTTCAAATCTAGAATGAGTACAGCTAGTTTTGTAGTAAACAGAAACTAGGATGGATGTAACGGCGGGTAGAAGTGTGGTGGTGAGAGTCTAGGGCTGGGATCAGCCAGCAGGTCTTGCCGAGAAGCGAGTGTGTTGAGGGTAGAAAGGAACGCAGAGATGGCAGACAGCACGGCCCCTGTCTTGTTGTAGACCAGCGGACGGGAACCTATGGCTCGCGAGCCATATATGGCTCTTCCGGTGACGGCATATGGCTCCCAGACAATTTTGAGTTGAAAAAAATAATAATAAAAAAATAAAATCAATTTGGAACTGATTTTAAAATACTTGTGATATTGCTTAATAATACCGTGTCATTTTAAAGTAAACAGAAATTTGTTTTGAAGATAACATTTCTCGGGTCACGGGTCCCGTGACCAGAAAAATACTATATGGCTCTCAATGAAATATATTTAGAAATATTTGGATTTTATGGCTCTCCCAGTCAAAAAGGTTACCGACCCCAGTTGTAGACACTCGCAGAGATGAGGAGCATTCGACGCAGCACGGAGAGTGAAAGAGGTCGCCGGGAAGTACAAAAATCTCTCTCTATTTTGTTTTACGATGCGGAAGAAACAAGAAGATGCTCGGTGTAGTCGGCACTTTGCTTCGTTCATCATTTCGGTTTTTTTTTAAAATCCTTTATGTTAAGTTCACTTGCTTGCTTGCTTGCGCGATTACGACCGTGCAAATCTTTCGGTCGTTTTTTGACCCACTTGCCGTGATCCAATCGAGCTGACATTTTGCACACAGACTCGTTGTGCGTGACAATTTATTTTCGTGAAAATTTTTTCCCAAAATTGTACACTTTTTAGGAAATTTTTTTTATCTTTAATTACCAATTGCTTAATGGTGGCAGGCAATCATCTGACCCATAGGTGGCAGCCATCTCAAGCCAGGGACGAGAGGACTCTAGCCGCCACGCATATAAAGGATTTAGTGAAACACTTTGTTTTTACGGGTTAAT
This sequence comes from Lethenteron camtschaticum, assembly GCA_018977245.1. Lineage (NCBI taxonomy): Eukaryota > Metazoa > Chordata > Hyperoartia > Petromyzontiformes > Petromyzontidae > Lethenteron > Lethenteron camtschaticum. The sequence goes on along the minus strand of WFAB01001436.1, from coordinate 45,024 downwards.
TTTTTTAATGCTTTGCTTTATGTACCCCCCTCTCTCTGCCCCCCCTCACTCTCTCGCTCTATTTTTTTCATTTTTGCTTTTACTACGACAAGTGCTCTCTCGGGTGAGGCTACGATGCAGATTAAAAACGAGGCCCTCACTAGAGCGAGTTTAACTTCGACGGGGGCCCGAAGCTTTGATGCTGGTGGTTGTGATCGGGTGATCATACCACACACAGAGAGAGAGAAAGCGAGAGAGAGAGTTGATGCTTGTTTTTTACCCTTCTATCTGGCAACAAAACTGACACCTTTTTTTTTACAAGGAGTCATGTTTGCATAGACCACAATACCTGCAGTCATAATGCAAACAAAAAACATAACTCTGATAATGTATGCACTGTCCTTGATGTTGATTGGTCCACACCCGAGACAATCAACATTTGGACCAATCAACATCAAGGACAGTGCATACATTATCAGAGTTATGTTTTTTGTTTGCATTATGACTGCAGGTATTGTGGTCTATGCAAACATGACTCCTTGTAAAAAAAAAAGGTGTCAGTTTTGTTGCCAGATAGAAGGGTAAGAAACCAATTATCATATTTTTTTACTGGCAAATGAGGTTCCAATGGTGAGAGAGAGAGAGAGTTTTAAATCAAGTTTATTGCTGCCAGCAGCAAAAGCGTTGGAGCCGATTTCGACAAAAGTCAAGTGCAAATACAGCGTCACGTGGTGCACACGTCACAAAAAAACACCCGCGTCACGTGCCACGCGCGACCAATGAGCTCGTCACAAAGTCAAAATGAAGGATGACGTTTGCGCAGGTGCAGAGGTGGCGGGGAAGGGGTGGGGAGGGGCGGGGGAGGGGGGAGGGGCGGGGGAGGGGGGAGGGTGGGGGAGGGGCGGGGGAGGGGGNAGGGCGGGGCGGGGAAGGGTGGGGAGGGGNTGGGGAGGGGTGGGGAGGGGCGGGGGAGGGGGAGGGGGCGGGGGCGGGGAAGGGTGGGGAAGGGGTGGGGAGGGTGTGGGGAGGGGCGGGGAGGGGGTGGGGAGGGGCGGGGAGGGGTGGGGAGGGGTGGGGAGGGGGGGTGGGGAAGGGCGGGGAGGGGCGGGGAGGGGTGGGGAGGGGAGGGGTGAGGGGAGGGGGCGGGGCCGGGGTGGGGAAGGGGTGGGGAGGGGGTGGGGAGGGGCTGGGAGGGNTGGGGAGGGCCGGGGTGGGTGGGGGAAGGGAGGGGCCGGGGAATCCATACTCTCTGGCTCTTTCGGTAAAGTCACGTGGGTAGAAGAAAAAATAATAAAAGAACACGACGTTTCGGTCGCAACACAAGCGTCCGTCATCAGGTGAGAAAGCATGATTTGCTGTCGTGGCTTCATATCATTGGAAGGACTAGATAAGCCGCGTCAAGGTTTGACTGCTGTGATTCTCACTCACCCACTCGCGTTGATTTCGTTCACTAATTCAAGCTCATGGACATGTTTCGATTTAAAGCTTTCGTGACTGCAGGGATTCATCTTCTTGGTTCTTTCGGTAAAGTCACGTAGAAGGGAAATAATAAAATAATAAAAAATAAAACAATAAAATGATCATATCGACTGCAACAAAACAAGCATCATCAGGTAAATCCACAGAAAGAAAATTTGAAAAAATTTGAAAAAAAATTATTTCTGTGATTTTACACCTATGTGACTTTGCAGTCGAAACGTCGTGAGAGTTTTNACTGTTTTATATTTTTATTATTTTATTATTTCCCTTCTACGTGACTTTACCGAAAGAACCAAGAAAATTTCGATTTAATTTCGTGACAGGTCATCCTTGTTCTGAAATAAAAGGAAATAAAAAATAATTAATAAAAATAATAAAATTTCGATTTAAAGCTTTCGTGACTGCAGGGATTCATCTTCTTGGTTCTTTCGGTAAAGTCACGTAGAAGAGAAATAATAAAAGAATAAAAATAAAACACAATAAAATAATTCTCACGACGTTTCGGCCACAACGCAAGCAGCCGTCCTCAGGTGAAGAACAGCGTCTGTCATGGACATGCTCATTTCTCCAGCCCTCACGCCACAAACCCTCCCCCCCTCCCCCTCTTCCCCCATCCCCCCCGTGAACTCCTGCAGCCACGACTCTACACCCCCCCCCCTCCCGTGCCTATATAAAGCCACAGTATCAGATCATTCTTTCTCTCCTGATGACGGACGCTTGTGTTGCGACCAAAACGTCGCGTTCTTTCATCATTTGTTCTATCTACGCGACTTTACCGAATGAACCAGAGAGCATGCACCTAGCCTGGCACAGGCGCCGTGGTGACGTCACCGTCAGTGGCGAATGGCGGGGTGGTGTTGCTATTGGCAGGGCTGCCTGCCCGACATGACATCGTTACAAAAAGTTTATCTTTTTCTCTCTCTCTGGGTTTTTGTTTTTTCTCTCTCTCTGCCTGTGTCCTCTCTTTGGAATTTTCACACTTCAATTCTAACTTAGCAATCTTTGAAATACGTAGTCGACCAGGCTATGCGTTAATTGTGTGTTGACCGACTCTCTGTGTTGCATTACATTACATTTCGATATTTTGCTAGGTTATTTAATTTAGTGTGTCTCTCTCCCGTTCTCCTAATTTTCAAGCTTGCGTACCGTACCACGCCGTCGTTCTACTCATTGACATGCTAATTCTTCTATAACCCCCTCCCTCTCTCCGCCCCCTCTCTCTATTTAAGGCCTCGTCACAGAGACGATCTCTCTCTGTGTGTGCCTATGTGTTGCTGTCTGTGTATCTTTGTGATATTTGTCTGTCTTTTGGTTCTTTCGTAAGTCACGTAGAAGGGAAGTAATAAAATAATAAAAATAAAACATAATAAAATAAAATAATTATTTTGTGAGAATTATTTTATTTTATTATTTTGTGAGAATTATTTTATTTTATTATGTTTTATTTTATTATTTTATTACTTCCCTTCTACGTGACTTTACCGAAAGAACCAAGAAGATGAATCCCTGCAGTCACGAAAGCTTTAAATCGATATTTGTCTGCTTATATGTCTGTCTATAGCTTCTGGTTAGATTTGTGTTGCTATTTCTTTTATACCTGATGATGATGATTGCTTGTGTTGCAATCGAAAGTCGTAGTATGTTATTATTAATTTATTATTTTATCTTTATACGTGACTTTCCGAANGAACCAAGAATATTCATGGTAGAAAGCAATTAAGAGATAATAATAGCACTGTCCTTGAATTGTTGTACACCCGAGACAGCTTTCTTTAGAGCCTAGCCCCATTGGTGTTCCAGTGACGCCAGATGGCTCCCAGTCAATATCGAGTTGAGAAAAAGGACAATATTATTATCATATCAAGTTGTTTCTGTTTTTTGACTGCTTGTGTTATTGCAAAATGATTCCGTGTCATTTTAAAGTAAAAACAAATTTGTTTTGAAGATAACATTTCTCGGTCACGGGTCCCGTGACCAGAAAAATACTATATGGCTCTCAATGAAATATATTTAGAAATATTTGGATTTTATGGCTCTCCAGTCAAAAAGGTTACCGACCCAGTTGTAGACACTCGCAGAGATGAGGAGCATTCGACGCAGCACGGAGAGTGAAAGAGGTCGCCGGAAGTACAAAAATCTCTCTCTATTTTTGTTTTACGATGCGGAAGAAACAAGAAGATGCTCGGTGTAGTCGGCACTTTGCTTCGTTCATCATTTCGGTTTTTTTTTAAATCCTTTATGTTAAGTTCACTTGCTTGCTTGCTTGCGCGATTACGACCGTGCAAATCTTTCGGTCGTTTTTTGACCCACTTGCCGTGATCCAATCGAGCTGACATTTTGCACACAGACTCGTTGTGCGTGACAATTTATTTTCGTGAAAATTTTTTCCCAAAATTGTACACTTTTTAGGAAATTTTTTTTTATCTTTAATTACCAATTGCTTAATGGTGGCAGGCAATCATCTGACCCATAGGTGCAGCCATCTCAAGCCAGAGGACGAGAGGACTCTAGCCGCCACGCATATAAAGGATTTAGTGAAAAACTTTGTTTTTACGGGTTAATTTTTTTAAATGCTTTGCTTTATGTACCCCCCTCTCTCTGCCCCCCCTCTCTCTCTCGCTCTATTTTTTTCATTTTTGCTTTTACTACGACAAGTGCTCTCTCGGGTGAGGCTACGATGCAGATAAAAAACGAGGCCCTCACTAGAGCGAGTTTAACTTCGACGGGGGCCCGAGGCTTTGGCGCTGGTGTGATCATAACACAGAGAGAGAGAGAAAGCAACATAGAGAGAGTTGATAATTGTTTTTTACCCTTCTATCTGGCAACAAAACTGACACCTTTTTTAAAGGAGTCATGTTTGTACCACAATACCTGCGTCATAATGCAAACAAAAAACTAACTCTGATAATGTATGTGTCCTTGTGTTGATGGTCACCCCGAGCTCACAAGACTCTGATATTGCACTGTGTTTGAGTTGTACGCCTTCTGGTGTCATCTGGTCCAACACCAATGGGACTAGGCTCTAAAGAAAGCCGTCTCGGGTGTGGACCAATCAACTTCAAGGACAGTGCATACATTATCATCATCAGAGTTGTTTCTTTTTGTTTGTTTTTTGACTACTTGTGTTGTGGTTATTGCAAACATGATGCCTTGAATAAAGGTGTCAGTTTTGTACCAGTTTAAAAGGGTAAAAACCTACTACTATCGTTACAATAGTCTGATGGATTCCGCAGGATTGGAAGGGTTTTCTCGCGAGCCCTGTTTGTTGTTTTCAAAGCGGGGGTCAGGTCTAATTGTATAACGAGCGGGTCACCTACATACTCCTCCTGCTGCTGCTGCTGCTCCCTACTAATTCTCAGTGTGAAGCCGGGGAAAAGTCCTGTCATGGATGAGTCAACATCGCCCCCATGGCAAGCAGACAAGGTCTGTGGAGCCTAGGTGTGGCTGCAGGGCACCGCTGTGGCTCGGAGATGTTGACTACCTCGCCTGGTGCACAGGAGGTCGTGAGTTTGATTCTGACGCTGACGCCTGCTGCTGTATATTTGGAGTTTGCGTGTGTCTCTCTCATCATCATCACGGTGGCTAGGAGATGTAGACTACCTCGCCTGGTGTACAGGAGGTCGTGGGTTTGATCCCGACCCTGACGCCTGCTGCTGTATATTTGGAGTTTGCGTCTCTCTCACTCATCATCATCACTGGCTCGGAGATGTTAACTACCTCGCCTGGTGTACAGGAGGTCGTGGGGTCGATTGAGACCCTGACGCCTGCTGCTGTATGTTTGGAGTTTGCGTGTCTCTCTCTCTTCCTCGTGGTCGCGTGGATTTTTCTCCAGGTCTTCCGGTTTTCCCCTCCACATTTAGAATCAACATCACCGCGTGTTTAAAGTGTTTGGCTGCTGCAAGACATTTCCACGACGACGACGACGATGATGACGATGATGATGACGATGATGATGATGATGATGAAGATGATGACGATGGTGATGACGACGATGATGATGATGAAGTGATGACGATGATGATGATGACGATGGTGATGACGATGGTGATGACGACGATGATGATGACGATGGTGATGACGACGATGATGATGATGATGACGATGGTGACGATGATGATGACGATGTGATGACGACGATGATGACGATGATGATNGTGATGACGACGATGATGATGATGACGACGATGATGATGATGACGATGGTGATGACGACGATGATGACGATGATGATGGTGATGACGACGATGATGATGATGATGAAGATCATGACGATGACGACGACGACGATGATGATGATGAAGATGATGACGGTGATGATGATGACGATGATGACGATGATGATGATGAGCCACTTCGTTGAGCCATCATCTGTGATGGCAGGGTCGCTTCTGAAAGAAAAGAATTACGACATCTCAGTGGGCGCCTTAAACCCGGTAAAGTAACTTTTAAAAAATAGTTTAATTTTAGTTATTCAGATCAAGGCGGTTCTCGGACAGACGCCAGAAATATCCTCTGTCCGCCTGCTACACCAGAGGTGTAGGGATTTCAAGGGTCCCACAATGTCCGCTGTATTGACCTGGTCAAGGCCTATGATACCATCAATAGGTCAGGGCTCTGTGTAATTCTTTGTGGTTTGGGAGGTCCCTGACCCTCTGCTCACAATCATTAAGGTTCTGCGCGTAAAATCAAACCAAAGTCAAAGATCCCCCCTATAACCTAAACGGGCTGTAGGGCAAGTGCTGTTAGCGAGTGGCAACACCTGTGAAGGCTGCAACGGCACACGAGGTGGTGGGTAGCCAGCACCACGCCCGGCCGCCTTTGTCTCCCCAGTGGCGATGTTTACGACACACCACACCAGGTACTCGTTTGAGGCTGAGTAGACTCAACACAACACGCGCATACACATACACAACACACACATACACGTCAGCACAACACATACAGTACACATACACAACACACACACAACACAAACAACACACAGCACACACACAGCACACACACAGCACACACAACACAAACAACACACACAACACACAGCACACACACACAGACACACACACAGCACACACAACACACAGCACACACACATAACACACACAACACACACAACACACACAACACACACACACAAACAACACACACACAGCACAAACAACACACACACAGCACACACAACACACACACAACACACACANCACACACACACAAACACACACAGCACAACACACACAGCACACACAACACACACACAACACACATAACACACACAGCACACACACACACAACACACACAACACACACACACAAACAACACACACACACAAACAACACACACACCACACACACACACACAACACACACACACACACAGCACACACAACACACACAGCACAAACAACACACACAGCACACATAACACACACACAACACACATAACACACACAGCACACAACACACACAACACACACACAACACACACACAACACACACACCACCTACACACAACACACACAGCACACACACACAGCACACACACAGCACACACACACAAACAACACACACAACACAAACAACAAACACAACACACACAACACACACAACACACACAGCACACAGCACACACAGCACACACACAACACACACAACACAACACACAAACAACAACACACACAACACACACACAACACACACAACACACACAACACACACACACAACACACACACAAGACACACAACACACACAACACACACAACACACACAACATACACACAACACACACACACACACACACACACACACACAACACACACACAACACACACACAACACACAAACACAACACACACACACACACAACACACACAGCACACACAGCACACACAACACACACAACACACACAACACAAACAACACACACACAACACACACACACACACACAGCACACACACACAACACACACACCACACACACACAACACACACACATTGCCATGCATTCAAGCCTTCCCCTCCCGTGCACGTTTCCAGGATGGACCTTTGTGCCTTGAGACGCGATGACAGATACAGACACAGAGGTCTCAGGGCGCGCTGTGTGTGTGGGGAGCGGTGGCGCAGTGTTAGCGCACTGTGTGTGTGTGTCTCTGCGTGTGTGTGTGAGGNTGTCTCTGCGTGTGTGTCTCTGCGTGTGTGTGTGGGGAGCGTGGCGCAGTGGTTAGCGCACTGTGAGACGCGATGACAGATACAGACACAGAGGTCTCAGGGTGCGCTGTGTGTATGTGTGAGTGGTGGTGCAGTGGTTAGCGCACTGTGTGTGTGTGTGGGAGCGGTGGTGCAGTGGTTAACGCACTGTGAGACGCGATGACAGATACAGACACAGAGGTCTCAGGCGCGCTGTGTGTATGTGTGAGTGTGCGCAGTGGTTAGCGCACTGTGTGTGTGTGTGTCTCTGCGTGTGTGTGTGTGAGAGTGGTGTGGAGTGGTTAGCTCACTGTGTGTGTGTGTCTCTGTGCGTGTGGTGAGGGTGCTCTGCGCGTGTGTGGGAGCGGTGGTGCAGTGGTTAGCGCACTGTGTGTGTGTCTCTGGAGTGGTGTGCAGTGGTTAGCGCACTGTGAGTGACAGTGAGGGTCTCAGCGTGTGTGTATGTGGAGTGGTGGCGCAGTGGTTAGCGCGCTGTGTGTGTGTGTGTGGNAGCGGTGGTGCAGTGGTTAGCGCACTGTGTGTGTGTGGGAGCGGTGGCGCAGTGGTTAGCGCACTGTGTGTGTGTGTGTGGGGAGCGTGGTGCAGTGGTTAGCGCACTGTGAGACGCGAGACAGATACAGACACAGAGGGTCTCAGGGCGCGCTGTGTGTGTGGGGAGCGGTGGTGCAGTGGTTAGCGCACTGTGTGTGTGTGGGGAGTGGTGGTGCAGTGGTTAGCGCGCTGTGTGTGTCTCTCTCAGGGCGGTGGTGTGTGGGGAGCGCACTGTGTGTGTGTGGGGAGCGGTGGCGCAGTGGTTAGCGCGCTGTGTGTGTGTGTCTACCACATGGGGTGTGTGGTGAGGGTGTGCTGTGTGTGTGTGTNGGAGCGGGGCGCAGTGGTTAGGCACTGTGTGTGTGTGGGAGGCGGTGGTGGTGTGTGTGTATGTGGAGTGTGTGGGCACGAGTGTGTGGGNAGCGGTGGCGCAGTGGGTTAGGCACTGTGTGTGTGTGTGGGACGTGGCGCNGTGTAGCGCGGTGTAGAGTGTGTGAGGAGGTGNGAGTGGTGGTGAGTGGTTAGCGACTATAGTGTGTGTGGGACGTGTGCGTGGTNAGACACTGTGTGACTCTCTGCGTGTGTTTAGCGTGTGTGTGGGGAGCGAGTTTAGCTGACTGTGTGTGTACAGACACAGAGGGTTTCCTGCGTGTGTGTGTGAGGGTGTCTCTGTGTGTGTGTGTGGGAGCGGGGGCAGTTTAGCGAGTGTGTTTGCGTGTGTGTGGGNAGCGGTGGGAGTGNTTAGGACTGTGTGTGTACACGTTTCCACTGTGTGTGTGTGGGAGCGGGGCGNAGTTTAGCAAGAGTGTGTGTTTGCGTGTGTGTGGAGCGTGGTGCAGTGGTTAGCGCACTGTGTGTGTGTGTGTNGGAGCGGGCGGTGTTAGGACTATGTGTGTGTGGGAGCGTGGTGCAATGGAGCGCATGTGTGTGTGTGGGGAGCGTGGCGCAGTGGTTAGCGACTCTGTGTGTTTGCGTGTGTGTGGGNAGCGNTGGCGCAGTGGTTAGCGTGTGTGTGTGGGAGCGGTGTGCAGTGTCCACGTGTGANTGTGTGNGGGAGCGACAGTTTAGCGACTGTGTGAGTGTGTGTGGGAGCGGTGGTGCAGTGGTTAGCGCACTGTGTGTGTGGGGACGTGTGCAGTGTCTGTGCGNGTGTGTGTGTGGCGGTGGTGTAGTGGTTAGCACACTGTGTGTGTGTNGGGAGCGGTGGTGCAGTGGTTAGCGCACTGTGTGGTGTGTGTGTGGAGCGGTGGTGCAGTGGTTAGCGCACTGTGTGTGTGTGGAGCGGTGGTGCAGTCGTTAGCGCACTGTGTGTGTGGGAGCGGTGGTGCAGTGGTTAGCGCACTGTGTGTGTGTAAACACATGGGGTGTTATTATAATCAGTTGCTATCACACGTGGTGTGTTGATAGCGTTGGACCACGGCCCTTCACAGCACACACAGAGGCGCATCCGTCTTGACTGTCTCTCTGGCTCTCTATGTGTGCTGTGTGGAAGGGTCGTTGCCTGAAACGTCGAAAGTATACTTTATATTGTATATAAATACACATATCTAGACGTCTGCTGTTCTTAACTGCCGAAAATGACGTGTATTTAAACGAATATATTCTCCATATTACAAACGGAGGAGAATACGTGATAACTTCTGATTTCCCCTCTATTTTTGTTTATTTTAAGGTGAGATCCCTGAGCTGTAAAATATCTTTATTTTTTAAAGCGACCCTTGCCAGACGAATGAGAGCTAAACGACCGGCGATGACGTGTTTTCGTCGTATCTCGTCTGAACATTTCTAGCGGCAGCCAAATAAGTTGCAAGCCGCGACTTCACCTGAATGTGGAGGAGGAGGGGGAAAATCTACGCACCACGGGGAGAGAGAGAGACACGCAAACTCCAAATATACAGCAGCAGGCGTCAGAGCGGGTACGAACCCACGACCTCTTGACCAGGCGAGGTAGTCAACATCGCCACCGTGTGATGATGAGAAGAGGCACACAAATAAATATACAGNAGCAGCGTCAGAATCGGGTACGAACCCACGACCTCCTGTACACCAGGCGAGGTAGTTAACATCTCAGCCACCGTGATGATGAGGATGAGAGAGAGACACGCAAACTCCAAATATACAGCAGCAGGCATCAGAATCGGGTACGAACACGACCTCCTGTATACCAGGCGAGGTAGTTAACATCTCCTAGCTACCTGATGATGAGAGAGAGAGAGAGACACGCAAACTCCAAATATACAGCAGCAGCAGCGTCAGGNTCGTGCGAACCCACGACCTCCTGTATACCAGGCGAGGTAGTCAACATCTCCTAGCCACCGTGATGATGATGAGAGAGAGNCACGCAAACTCCAAATATACAGCAGCAGGCGTCAGAGTCGGGATTGAACCCACGACCTCCTGTATTCGACATTCTCCTGGCAGACCCACTACAGCTCCTCCTACACACACCCACAGGGTTAGGAGGGAGTGTGGAACAGATGGAGATTAGTCCACACACATCCGTACGTGTCCACCACGGTGGTGGATCACACGCAGCCAAAGACAAAGATCCCCGTGTAGCGTTAACAACTTTTGGGGCAAGTGCTGTCAGCGAGTAGCACCTATGAAGGCCGGCACGGCACACGCGGGGGTGGGTGGCCAGCACCACGCCCGGCCGCCTTTGTCTCCCAGTGGTGACGCTTAAACACCTCACTAGAGAACTCGTTTAAGGCTGAGTCGACCTAAGGGGAGCCGGTGTTGGGCTCGTGAGAGCCGGAATCGAACCGCGCCTCGTTTGTCGAGCAGCGCGCTGCGCGAACCGCTGTCCCACCACTCCCCACTGCCGATGTTCACGTACACACCGCTGCTAAACCAGGTGCTCGTTTGAGGCTGAGTCGACTTAGGGAGGTGAGGCCAGGCACCGGTTCAGATAATTGCTATCGGTGGTGGTGGTGGCAGCGCAGCGCTAACCGCTGCGCCACCGCTCCCCCCCCCCCNACGTGCGCTCAATGCAAAGACAAAGATGCCCCGGGTAGCCTTTAACAGCCCTTGGGTGGTCAAGTGCTGTTAGTAGCCCCATTAAGTCCGGCGCTGTGGGACACGGTGAGCGAGCGGTGGGGGGGGGGGGCTTTTAGGGGTGGTGGCGAGCCCCCCTTCCCCCGGCCGCCTTTGTCTTCCACCAGCCGCTTTGGGGGTCGTCCTCGGAATGTGTAGAAGCAGATCTTAGCTCGACGCAATTAACGTCTCAAATGATGCAGAGACGAGGCACTTAACTGTAACGAGACTCTCACCCCCCTCTCTCTCTACCCCCACTGACAAGACAAAGATGGCCCGTGTAGCCTTCAACAGAATGGTAGGGCAAGAGCTGCTAGCGAGTAACAGCAGCAATGACAAAGATGGCCCGTGAAGCCTTCAACAGACTGGTAGGCAAGTGCTGCTAGCGAGTAGCAGCAGCAAAGACAAAGATGGCCCGTGTAGCCTTCAACAGACTGGTAGGGCAAGTGCTGCTAGCGAGTAGCAGCAGCAAAGACAAAGATGGCCCGTGTAGCCTTAAACAGACTGGTAGGGCAAGTGCTGCGAGCGAGTAGCAGCAGCAAAGACAAAGATGGCCCGTGTAGCCTTCAACAGACTGGTAGGGCAAGTGCTGCTAGCGAGTAGCTGCAGCAAAGACAAAGATGGCCCGTGTAGCCTTCAACAGACTGGTAGGGCAAGTGCTGCTAGCGAGTAGCTGCAGCAAAGACAAAGATGGCCCGTGTAGCCTTCAACAGACTGGTAGGGCAAGTGCTGCTAGCGAGTAGCAGCAGCAAAGACAAAGATGGCCCGTGTAGCCTTCAACAGACTGGTAGGGCAAGTGCTGCTAGCGAGTAGCAGCAGCAAAGACAAAGATGGCCGTGTAGCCTTCAACAGACTGGTAGGGCAAGTGCTGCTAGCGAGTAGCTGCAGCAAAGACAAAGATGGCCCGTGTAGCCTTCAACAGACTGGTAGGGCAAGTGCTGCTAGCGAGTAGCAGCAGCAAAGACAAAGATGTCCCGTGAAGCCTTCAACAGACTGGTAGGGCAAGTGCTGCTAGTGAGTAGCAGCAGCAAAGACAAAGATGGCCCGTGTAGCCTTCAACAGACTGGTAGGGCAAGTGCTGCTAGCGAGTAGCAGCAGTAAAGACAAAGATGGCCCGTGTAGCCTTCAACAGACTGGTAGGGCAAGTGCTGCTAGCAAGTAGCAGCAGCAAAGACAAAGATGGCCCGTGTAGCCTTCAACAGACTGGTAGGGCAAGTGCTGCTAGTGAGTAGCAGCAGCAAAGACAAAGATGGCCCGTGTAGCCTTCAACAGACTGGTAGGGCAAGTGCTGCTAGCGAGTAGCTGCAGCAAAGACAAAGATGGCCCGTGTAGCCTTCAACAGACTGGTAGGGCAAGTGCTGCGAGCGAGTAGCAGCAGCAAAGACAAAGATGGCCCGTGTAGCCTTCAACAGACTGGTAGGGCAAGTGCTGCTAGCGAGTAGCAGCAGTAAAGACAAAGATGGCCCGTGTAGCCTTCAACAGACTGGTAGGGCAAGTGCTGCTAGCGAGTAGCAGCAGCAAAGACAAGATGGCCCGTGTAGCCTTCAACAGACTGGTAGGGCAAGTGCTGCTAGCGAGTAGCAGCAGTAAAGACAAAGATGGCCCGTGTAGCCTTCAACAGACTGGTAGGGCAAGTGCTGCTAGCGAGTAGCAGCAGCAAAGACAAAGATGACCCGTGTAGCCTTCAACAGACTGGTAGGGCAAGTGCTGCTAGCGAGTAGCAGCAGCAAAGACAAGATGGCCCGTGTAGCCTTCAACAGACTGGTAGGGCAAGTGCTGCTAGCGAGTAGCAGCAGTAAAGACAAAGATGGCCCGTGTAGCCTTCAACAGACTGGTAGGGCAAGTGCTGCTAGCGAGTAGCAGCAGCAAAGACAAGATGGCCCGTGTAGCCTTCAACAGACTGGTAGGGCAAGTGCTGCTAGCGAGTAGCAGCAGTAAAGACAAAGATGGCCCGTGTAGCCTTCAACAGACTGGTAGGGCAAGTGCTGCTAGCGAGTAGCAGCAGTAAAGACAAAGATGGCCCGTGTAGCCTTCAACAGACTGGTAGGGCAAGTGCTGCTAGCGAGTAGCAGCAGTAAAGACAAAGATGGCCCGTGTAGCCTTCAACAGACTGGTAGGGCAAGTGCTGCTAGCGAGTAGCAGCAGTAAAGACAAAGATGGCCCGTGTAGCCTTCCACAGACTGGTAGGGCAAGTGCTGCTAGCGAGTAGCAGCAGCAAAGACAAAGATGGCCCGTGTAGCCTTCAACAGACTGGTTGGGCAAGTGCTGCGAGCGAGTAGCAGCAGCAAAGACAAAGATGGCCGTGTATTCAACAGACTGGTTGGGCAAGTGCTGCGAGCGAGTAGCAGCAGCAAAGACAAAGATGACCCGTGTAGCCTTCAACAGACTGGTAGGGCAAGTGCTGCTAGCGAGTAGCAGCAGCAAAGACAAAGATGGCCCGTGTAGCCTTCAACAGACTGGTAGGGCAAGTGCTGCGAGCGAGTAGCAGCAGCAAAGACAAAGATGGCCCGTGTAGCCTTCAAGACTGGAGGGCAAGTGCTGCTAGCGAGTAGCAGCAGCACCGATGACAAAGATAAAGATTTCGATTTAAAGCTTTCGTGACTGCAGGGATTCATCTTCTTGGTTCTTTCGGTAAAGTCACGTAGAAGGGAAGTAATAAAATAATAAAATAAAACATAATAAATAATTCTCACGACCTTCCTCGACAGACCTGTTCTCCACCTGAGGACGGCTGCTTGCGTTGTGGCCGAAACGTCGTGAGAATTATTTTATTATGTTTATTTTTATTATTTTATTATTTCCCTTCCACGTGACTTTACCGAAAGAACCAATAAGAAAGACAAAGATGCTCCGTGTAGCCTTCAACAGACTGTGGGGCAAGTGCTATAAGCGCCTATGGGCCGTCCATAAATGACGTCACGCACCTAGGGGGCGGGGGTCAGACATTGTGACGATGTGTGAGGGGGGGGGGGGGGGGGTGAGAAATGTGACGTCACATAAAATGCGTAACTTTAAATAAACATAGACAACGCGTTCTACTTAATTAAATAGACGTTTTAATAAATGTTTTCTCCTACAACATCAGAGTGCAGCGCCACATTAAACACGCACTACAATGACAAGAGTTTAAAGCGATTTGAAGCATGTTTTATGTTTTTTGAGGGGGCAGAGCTTTGTGACGTCATATTTGAGGGGGGGGTCTGTCTTTTTGGGGTCAAAATCGTCCAAAATCCCGTGACGTCATTTATGGTCGGCCCCTATGACAAGGACAAAGATGCCCCGTGTACAGCTTCTGTTGGGCAAGTGCAGAGGTCGCAACCGGGTACCCGATACCGTACCCTACCCGATACCCGTACCCGATACCCGTACCCTACACGTACCCTACCGATACCCGTACCCTACCCGATACCCGTACCCTACCGATACCCGTACTCTACCCGATACCCGTACCCTACCCGTACCCTACCCGATACCCGTACCCTACCCGATACCGTACTACCGTACCCGTACCCTACTCGATACCGTACCNTACCCGATACCCGTACCCTACCCGTACCCGTACCCTACCGATACCCGTACCCTACCCGATACCCNTACCCTACCCTACCCGTCTACCCAACCCGTACCCTACCCGATACCCGTACCCTACCTGATACCCGTACCCTACCGATACCCGTACCCTACCCGACACCCGTACCCTACCGATACCCGTACCCTACCCGTACCCGTACCGACACCCGTACCCTACCNGACACCCGTACCCTACCGACACCCGTACCCTACCGACACCCGTACCCTACCCGATACCCGTACCCTACCGTACCCTACCGATACCCGTACCCTACCCGAACCCGTACCCTACCGTACCCACACCTACCGAGGGTACCGTACCCTACCGATACCCGCACCCTACCGATACCCGTACCCTACCGTACCCATACCCTACGATACCCGTACCCTACCGATACCCGTACCCTACCCGTACCCGTACCCGTACCACCCGTACCCTACCCGATACTGGTAGGGATACCCTACACGATCCGTTACTCTTTCGGGTAGGCGGGTACGGTACGGGTACCTCCCGGTACGGGTACCCAGAGTTTANTACCCGGTGCCCGTACGGNTACCTGATACCCGTACTCATTTCGGAACCGGATACCCTTACCCGGCCGGTACTAGGTAGCCGATACTGGTAACCTACNCCGATACGGGTACGGTAGGAACTACCCTTACCGGCCGGGTACGGGTACCCTGGTGCCCGTATACTNGGCGATACTGGTACCGTACCCGATACGGGTACGGTAGGGATACCCTTACCCGGCCGGGTACGGGTACCCTTTGCNACCCGTGCCCGTAGGTACGGGTAGGCACTGGCACCGTACCCGATACGGGTAGGTAGCGGTACCCTTGGGCCGGTGGGTACGGTACCCATACCCGTGCCCTACGCAGNGATACTGGTCCGTACCCGATACCCGGCTACCCTACCCGCCGGGTACGGGTACCCATTTGCGACCCTTTCGGGTGCGGCNGGGTACGGGTAGGCAGTGAGTCACTGGTGAGTCACCGTTTGTCACATTTCGGGTAGGGTACGGGTACGGGTAGGGAACGGGTACCCTTACCCGGCCGGTATGGTGGGGTACGGGTACGGGTAGGCCGTGAGTCACTGGTGAGTCACCGTTTGTCACTCATTTCGGTAGGGTACGGGTACGGAACGGCTACCCTACCCGCCGGGTACGGGTACCCATTTGCGACCCTGGTGCAGCCGGGTACGGGTAAGGAATCAAAACCCGTTTGGGACCTCTGGGCAAGTGGCATTATTAGCGAGTATCGTCTCTGGATGTCGGCACGGCACACAGCTGTCTATCCAGCAAGTCCGCTGCTGCTGCTGCTGGTGAACCTGTAACGTCACACATGGTCGCTCGGTGGCGACAGTGGGTGTGCTATGCACAAGGACTCACTAGGGGCAGATTCCGGTGTCACAGAGGTCGGGTACAGGACCGGTTCAGACACATGCACAGACACACACACAGACACACATACACAGATACAGACACAGACACACACAGACATATACACACAAACACACAGACATACACACACACAGACACAACACACAGACACACACATACAAACACACAGACACACAAAAGACAAAGACAAAGATCCCCCGTATAGCCTGAACAGACACACACACACAGACACACACACATGCATATACACACACACAGACACACACACAGACACACACACAGACACACACACAGACACACACACAGACACACACACACAGACACACACACAGACACACACACAGACACACAGACACAGACACACACACCACACACACAGACACACACACACACACCACACACACACACACATACACACACACACAGACACACACACNGACACACACACAGACACACACAGACACACACACACAGACACACACACACACACACAGACACACACACAGACACACATACAGACACACACACAGACACACACACACACNCACAAACACACACACACACAGACACACACACNGACACACACACCACAGACACACACACACAGACACACACACACACACACACACACACACCACACACACACACACACAGACACACACACAGACACACACACACATACAGACACACCACACAGACACACATACACACACAGACACACACACACAGAGACACACACACAAAACACACACACACAGNCACACACACAGACACACACAGACACACACACCAAACACACACACACNGACACACACACAGACACACATACAGACACACAGACACACACACACACACACACAGACACACACACACAGACAGACACACACACACAGACACACAGACACACACACAGACACACACACAGACACACACACACAGAACACACAGACACACAACAGACACAACAGACACACACAGACACATACACAACACNGAAACAACACACATAGACACACACAGACACACACACAGACACACACACACAGACACACACACATGACACACACACACAGGCACTTCGTTTTTACACGACACGACCGGCATACAATAAGAAACAATTGTGAACGACGATGACACACGTATAGATAACAATAAATAACCACATTTGTTGGTCTTCTTGTTTTTTTTNCGGTAAAGTCACGTAGAAGGGAAGTAATAAAATAATAAAAATAAAACATAATAAAATAATATAATAATATAATTCTGTATTATTTTATTACTTCCCTTCTACGTGACTTTACCGAAAGAACCAAGAAGATGAATCCCTGCTG
>WFAB01001436.1:0-22500 GCA_018977245.1 Lethenteron camtschaticum | reverse complement strand
TCGATCAATGTATCGATTAATGTATCTAATGTATCGATTAATGTATCGATGAATGTATCTAATTTATCGATTAATGTATCGATGAATGTATCTAATGTATCGATTAATGTATCGATTAATTTATCGATTAATGTATCGATTAATTTATCGATTAATGTATCTAATGTATCGATGAATGTATCGATGAATGTATCGATTAATGCATCGATTAATGTATCGATGAATGTAGCGATTAATTTATCGATTAATGCATCGATCAATGTATCGATCGATGTATCGATCAATATATCGATTAATATATCGATTAATTTATCGATTAATGCATCGATTAATGTATCGATGAATGTATCGATGCGAATGCGTGCGTGAGAGCCGACACCAGCGGCGATTATCCAAACCGGTCGTGGGCCTCCCCCAGGTCGATTCAGCCTCAAATGAGTACCTGGTGCAGCGTGTAGTAAACATCGCCGCTGGGGAGACAAAGGCGGCCGGGCGTGGTGCTGGCCACCCACCCCTCGTGTGCCGTGCCGGCCTTCACAGGTGCTGCTAACCAGCACTTGCCCTACAGTCTGTTGAGGCTACACGGGGATCTTTGTCTTTGTTGTGTGCAAGTTGGACGCGGTAGTGTCAGTTCGAGTCCAGCTCAGGGCCGCCAACGCAAGCGACGATTTATCTGAACACGCCCCGGGCCTCCCCTAGGTCGACTCAGCCTCAAACGAGTACCTGGTGCGGTGTGTAGTAAACATCGCTACGAGGGAGACAAAGGCGGCCGGGCGTGGTGCTGGCCACCCACCCCTCGTGTGCCACAGTGCCGGCCTTCCTCTCAGAGGTCGAAAACGGGTTTTGATTCCTTACCCGTACCCGTACCCGGCCGTACCCGTACCCTACCCGTACCCGGCCGGGTACGGGTAGGGTACGGGTATCGGNTACCGATTGCGACCTCTGGGATGAAGCCATGTTGCAGGCACGGGTGGGTTGATTCTAAGAACTTGAATTGTGAGAAGAGACAAGACGTTGGGAAATGAGTGACAAACGGTGACTCACCAGTGACTCACGGCCTACCCGTACCCGGCCGGATACGGGTAGCCGGGTATCGGGTAGGGTACGGGTATCGGGTACCCGGTTGCGACCTCTGCTTCCTCTGCTCAACAGACACACGAGCGGCCACGTGACCACGACACTGCGTGTACGTTTACTTTGCTGTCAGCCTTGGCTAGACCACCATCTCAACAGGGCTGAGTCAGCTGCAGAGCGGTGAGATGTTGAACTCTCCCCCCCCTCCCTCTCTCTTGACTCGGCGAAGATGGCGGTGTACAGAACGAGGAAGAAGTATAACCCGTAAAAACAAAGTTTTTCACCATAAATCCTTTATATGCGTGGCGGCTGGAGTCCTCTCGTCCTCTGGCTTGAGATGGCTGCCACCTATGGTCAGATGATTGTCTGCCAGTATTAAGCAATTGGTAATTAAATATTTAATTTGTTTTCCCTAAACAGTGTAACATTTTGGGAAAAAAATTTCACGAACATTAATTGTCTCGCACAACGAGTCTGTGTGCAAGCAAGCACGCAAGCGAACTTAATATAAAGGATTTAAAAAGATGCTGGAGGGTGACACTGACGGCTGCTCTGTGCTGCGTCCAGTGTTCAGGGGCCTGCTCAAGGCGCGGCTCCGGCTGGAGCACGCACGTACCACACACGTGTCGGTGATGTGTCTCTGTCTCTCTCTGTGTCTCTGTCTCTGTCTCTCTCTCTCTGTGTCTTCTGTCTCTCTGTGTGTCTCTCTCTCTCTGTGTCTCTCTCTCTGTGTGTCTCTTGTACCTCTCTGTCTCTGTCNCTATCTCTGTGTCTCTCTCTCTCTGTGTCTCTCTCTCTGTGTCTCTCTGTCTCTCTCTGTGTCTCTGTCTCTCTCTGTGTCTCTGTCTCTCTCTGTGTCTCTGTCTCTCTCTGTGTCTCTGTCTCTCTCTGTGGCGCGGCTCCGGCTGGAGCACTGTACCACACACTGTGTGTGTGTCTCTGTCTCTTCTCTGTGTCTCTGTCTCTCTCTGTCTCTGTCTCTCTCTGTGTGTCTCTCTCTGTGTCTCTGTGTCTCTGTCTCTCTGTTGTCTCTGTCTCTCTCTGTGTCTCTCTCTGTGTCTCTGTCTCTCTCTGTGTCTCTGTCTCTCTCTCTCTGTCTCTCTCTCTGTGTCTCTGTCTCTCTGTGTGTCTCTGTCTCTCTCTCTGTGTGTCTCTGTCTCTCTCTGTGTCTCTGTCTCTCTGTGTCTCTGTCTCTCTCTGTGTCTCTGTCTCTCTCNGTGTCTCTGTCTCTCTCTGTGTCTCTGTCTCTCTCTCTGCGGCTCCGGCTGGAGCACGCCATGTCACACACTCTGTGTCTCTGTCTCTCTCTGTGTCTCTGTCTCTCTCTGTGTCTCTGTCTCTCTCTGTGTCTCTGTCTCTCTCTGTGTCTCTGTCTCTCTCTGTGTCTCTGTCTCTCTCTGTGTCTCTGTCTCTCTCTG
This sequence comes from Lethenteron camtschaticum, assembly GCA_018977245.1. Taxonomy (NCBI): domain Eukaryota; kingdom Metazoa; phylum Chordata; class Hyperoartia; order Petromyzontiformes; family Petromyzontidae; genus Lethenteron; species Lethenteron camtschaticum. The sequence continues at coordinate 20,008 of WFAB01001436.1, read as the reverse complement.
TGTCTCTGTCTCTCTCTCNGTGTCTCTCTCTGTGTCTCTGTCTCTCTCTCTGTGTCTCTGTCTCTCTCTGTGTCTCTGTCTCTCTCTGTGTCTCTGTCTCTCTCTCTCACTCTGTGTCTCTGTCTCTCTCTGTGTCTCTGTCTCTCTCTGTGTCTCTGTCTCTCTCTGTGTCTCTGTCTCTCTCTGTGTCTCTCTCTGTGTCTCTGTCTCTCTCTGTGTCTCTGTCTCTCTCTGTGTCTCTGTCTCTCTCTCTGGGGCTCCGGCTCACGCTGTGACACAGTGCCGGTGTGTGTCTCTGTCTCTCTCTGTGTCTCTGTCTCTCTCTGTGTCTCTGTCTCTCTCTGTGTCTCTGTCTCTCTCTGTGTCTCTGTCTCTCTCTGTGTCTCTGTCTCTCTGTGTCTCTCTCTCTGTGTCTCTGTCTCTCTCTGTGTCTCTGTCTCTCTCTGTGTCTCTGTCTCTCTCTGTGTCTCTGTCTCTCTCTGTGTCTCTGTCTCTCTCTCTGTGTCTCTGTCTCTCTCTGTGTCTCTGTCTCTCTCTGTGTCTCTGTCTCTCTCTCTGTGTCTCTGTCTCTCTCTGTGTCTCTCTCTCTCTCTGTGTCTCTGTCTCTCTCTCTCTCTGTGTCTCTCTCTCTCTCTGTCTCTGTCTCTCTCTGTGTCTCTGTCTCTCTCTGCTCAAGGCGCGGCTCCGGCTGGAGCACGCCACGTGACACACACGTGCCGGTGATGTGTCTCTGTCTCTCTCTCTCTGTCTCTCTCTGTGTCTCTGTCTCTCTCTGTCTCTCTCTGTGTCTCTCTCTCTCTGTGTCTCTCTCTCTGTGTCTCTGTCTCTCTCTGCTCAAGGCACGGCTCCGGCTGGAGCACGCCATGTGACACACACGTGCCGGTGATGTGTCTCTGTCTCTCTCTGTGTCTCTGTCTCTCTCTGTGTGTCTCTGTCTCTCTCTAAGTATTCTTGATGTGCAGCGCGTCTTCTTCGAACGCTGGGAGCCGGACAAGCCCCTCTCTGCATCAGCGTGGACGGCACCTCGTGGTGTTCACCTTCTGCAGCGCTCGCTCGTCACCGTGGCGTGCGCGATGACCACCACCACAACCACCACCACCACAACCACCACCACCACACGTGGCTTTTCTTTCGTGTTGTGCACGGTGCATTTAGCGCCACAGCGCGTGGATTTGTAGCGTTTATTTTCATTTGTGTTGCTGGTCACTTTGTGTATTTCATATCTGAATCGCCTCCAGTGCTGTTGCTGCTGGCGGCAATAAAAGTTGTTTAAAAAGTCAAAAGTCTCTCTGAGCTGGGAGCCTCAATGGCGGAACGACACGAGGTCGGATGGAATGGAGCGAGACGGGGAGAGCGTAGAGGGAGGGAGTGGAGAGGGCAGGGAGAGAGGGAGGGNAGTGGGGAGGGGGAGGGAGGGAGGGGGGAGAGGGGAGGGGAGAGAGGGGAGGGAGGGGGGAGAGGGGGAGAGGGGGCAGAGGGAGGGNAGGGGAGAGGGGGAGGGGCAGAGGGGCAGGGGAGAGGGNAGGGAGAGGGGGGAGATAGAGGGGAGGGAGAGAGAGGNGAGGGNAGAGGGGGAGGGAGAGAGGNGAGGGGGAGGGAGAGAGGGGGAGAGGGGGAGGGAGAGAGGGGAGGGAGGGGGGAGAGGGGGNAGAGGGAGGGAGGGGAGAGAGAGGNGAGGGGAGAGGGGGGAGGGGAGAGGGGGGAGGGGAGAGAGGGAGGGAGGAGGGGAGGGAGAGAGGGGGAGAGAGGGGAGTGGGGGGAGGGAGGGGAGAGGGGGGAGGGGNGGGGGGAGAGGGGGGGGGGAGGGGGGGGNAGGGGGAGGGGAGGGGAGAGGGGGAGGGGAGAGGGGGAGGGGAGAGGGGGAGGGAGAGAGAGGTAAGGGCAGAGGGGGNAGAGGGAGGGAGAGAGGGAGGGGAGGGGGAGAGGCAAGCGAGTGTCTGTCCAGTGCTGATAAGAGAGAAATCATTCTCCCGGCTCAGATTCCGCGTCGGTTCGCTCCGTTTTCGATTTCATTCGCCAATCTCACTTCGTCAAACCCAAGTGGCGCTGCCACGTGGATGGACTGTGCTCGGCCATGGGAACGTCGACACCGGCAACGCGGTTCGGAGGCGAGAATAGCTCGCTGACGACAACAACAACAACAAATAAGTATAACCCGTAAAAACAAAGTTTTTCACTCTAAATCCTTTATATGCGTGGCGGCTAGAGTCCTCTCGTCCTCTGGCTTGAGATGGCTGCCACCTATGGGTCAGATGATTGTCTGCCAGTATTAAGCAATTGGTAATTAAATATAATTTGTTTTCCATAAAAGTGTAAATTTTGGAAAAATGTTTTCACGAACATTAATTGTCTCGCACAACGAGTCTGTGTGCAAAATGTCAGCTCGATTGGATCACAGGAAGTGGTTAAAAACGACCGAAAGATTTGCACGGTCGTAAGCAAGCAAGTAAGCCAACTTAATATAAAGGATTTAAAAACACGCAAAACCGTCTCCCGGATGGACTGTGCTCGGCCATAGGAACGTAGAACAAACATTTACCACTCAGAGTTAATCAAACAGCAACGCATCGCCCCGATCGAGCGAGCGAGCGAATCCGGAGACGGTGGTGGAAATTCCACGTTCGTATGACGGGAACCGAAGGTTCGATGCGTTTCCTCCTCTGCCCTGAAAGTTGCTTTCACGCTACAAAGATAAAGGTGCCCGTGAAAGCCTCTAACAGACCGTTGGGGCAAGTGCTGTTCGTGAGCAACTATTTAGAGCGGCACGGGAAGTGGTGTGGTCACTACCACGCCCGGCCGCCTTTGTCTCCCCAGTGCTGATGTTGTACACACACACAGCACCAAGGCACTCGTTTTAACGCTGAGTCGACCTAAGGGAGGTCCAAGGAGCGGCTCTGGTATTCGTCACCGGTGGTGNTCGTGAGGCGGGAAACGACCTCGGATCGTTTCCGGATTAGCAGCGGAATGCGCTGACCACTACGCCACCACTCCCCAAACTCACACACAAATACAGAGATCCTTCGGATAGCCTTAGCAGACTGGATTAATCGCCACTGGGGAGACAAAGGCGGCCGGGCGTGGTGCTGGTCACCCACCCCTCGTTCATAGGTGATTGATAACAGCACTTGCCCCAACAGTCTGTTAAAGGCTAGACGGGGATCTTTGTCTTTGTCTGTAGGTGCCACTTGCTAACAGCACTTGCCACAAGTCTGTTAAAGGCTATACGGGGATCTTTGTCTTTGTCTTAGGTGCCACTCGCTAACAGCACTTGCCACAAGTCTGTTAAAGGCTATACGGGGATCTTTGTCTTTGTCTTAGGTGCCACTCGCTAACAGCACTTGCCACAAGTATGTGAAAGGCTATACGGGGATCTTTGTCTTTGTCTTAGGTTCCACTTGCTAACAGCACTTGCCACAAGTCTGTTAAAGGCTATACGGGGATCTTTGTCTTTGTCGTAGGTGCCACTCGCTAACAGCACTTGCCACAAGTCTGTTAAAGGCTATACGGGGATCTTTGTCTTTGTCATAGGTGCCACTCGCTAACAGCACTTGCCACAAGTCTGTTAAAGGCTATACGGGGATCTTTGTCTTTGCCATAGGTGCCAGTTGCTAACAGCACTTGCCCAATAGTCTGTTAAAGACTATACGGGGATCTTTGTCTTTGTCTTAGGTTCCACTTGCTAACATCACTTGCCACAAGTCTGTTAAAGGCTATACGGGGGATCTTTGTCTTTGTGGTAGGTGCCAGTTGCTAACAGCACTTGCCCAAGTCTGTTAAAGGCTATACGGGATCTTTGTCTTTGTCATAGGTGCCACTCGCTAACAGCACTTGCCACAAGTCTGTTAAAGGCTATACGGGATCTTTGTCTTTGTCTTAGGTTCCACTTGCTAACAGCACTTGCCACAGTCTGTTAAAGGCTATACGGGGGACTTTGTGTATTTTTTATACACTCACACGCACTCACACGCCTGCTCATACACACACACGCGCACGCATAACCACTGCCTACCCTCAGCATCACTATAAATGTCAAGACAAATATATGTCCTCTTGACAAAAATATTTCTTAAGATCAAATGTATGCCGGTCACACAACACACTCACAAACACAGCCAAAGGTCTCCCGTGCAGCCTGTAACAGACTGTAGGGGCAAGTGCTGTTAGCAAGTAGCAGCGCCTACGAAGGCCGGCACGGCACACGAGGGGTGGGTGGCCAGCACCACGCCCGGCCGCCTTTGTCTCCCAGTGGCGATGGTCAACACCGTACCAGGTAATCGTTTGAGGCTGAGTCTACCTAGGGAGGCCCAGGACCGACACTTGCACACACCCAGATACACGCAAACTCCCATTCACGCAGAGAGTGAGTGGAGTTTGTGTGATCTCCCCTGTTCTACAGAGTGAGTGGAGTTTGTATGATCTCCCCCTGTTCTACAGAGTGAGTGGAGTTTGTATGATCTCCCCTGTTCTACAGAGTGAGTGGAGTTTGTATGATCTCCCCCTGTTCTACAGAGCGCGTGGAGTTTGTATGTTTCCCCCTGTTCTACAGAGTGAGTGGAGTTTGTATGATCTCCCCTGTTCTACAGAGTGAGTGGAGTTTGTATGATCTCCCCTGTTCTACAGAGTGAGTGGAGTTTGTATGATCTCCCCCTGTTCTACAGAGCGCGTGGTGAAGTTTGTATGATCTCCCCCTGTTCTACAGAGTGAGTTGAGTTTGTATGATCTCCCCTGTTCTACAGAGTGAGTGAGTGGAGTTTGTATGATCTCCCCTGTTCTACAGAGTGAGTGAGTGGAGTTTGTATGATCTCCCCTGTTCTACAGAGTGAGTGGAGTTGTATGATCTCCCCTGTTCTGCAGTGAGTGGAGTTTGTATGATCTCCCCTGTTCTACAGAGTGAGTGAGTGGAGTTTGTATGATCTCCCCCTGTTCTGCAGTGAGTGAGTGGAGTTTATATGATCTCCCCTGTTCTGCAGTGAGTGGAGTTTGTATGATCTCCCCCTGTTCTGCAGTGAGTGAGTGGAGTTTATATGGTCTCCCCTGTTCTACAGAGTGAGTGGAGTTTGTATGATCTCCCCTGTTCTGCAGAGTGAGTGGAGTTTGTATGATCTCCCACTGTTCTACAGAGTGAGTGNAGTTTGTATGATCTCCCCCTGTTCTACAGAGTGAGTGGAGTTTGTATGATCTCCCCTGTTCTACAGAGTGAGTGGAGTTTGTGTGATCTCCCCCTGTTCTACAGAGTGAGTGAGTGGAGTTTGTATGATCTCCCCCTGTTCTACAGAGTGAGTGGAGTTTGTATGATCTCCCCCTGTTCTACAGAGTGAGTGGAGTTTGTATGATCTCCCCCTGTTCTGCAGAGTGAGTGGAGTTTGTGTGATCTCCCCCTGTTCTGCAGAGTGAGTGGAGTTTGTGTGATCTCCCCCTGTTCTACAGAGCGCGTGGAGTTTGTATGATCTCCCCCTGTTCTACAGAGTGAGTGGAGTTTGTGTGATCTCCCCCTGTTCTACAGAGTGAGTGGAGTTTGTGTGATCTCCCCCTGTTCTACAGAGCGCGTGGAGTTTGTATGATCTCCCCCTGTTCTACAGAGTGAGTGGAGTTTGTGTGATCCCCCCTGTTCTACAGAGTGAGTGGAGTTTGTGTGATCTCCCCCTGTTCTACAGAGTGAGTGGAGTTTGTATGATCTCCCCCTGTTCTGCAGAGTGAGTGGAGTTTGTGTGATCTCCCCTGTTCTGCAGAGTGAGTGAGTGGAGTTTGTATGATCTCCCCCTGTTCTACAGAGCGCGTGGAGTTTGTATGATCTCCCCCTGTTCTACAGAGTGAGTGGAGTTTGTGTGATCTCCCCCTGTTCTGCAGAGTGAGTGAGTGGAGTTTATATGGTCTCCCCCTGTTCTACAGAGTGAGTGGAGTTTGTATGATCTCCCACTGTTCTACAGAGTGAGTGGAGTTTGTATGATCTCCCCCTGTTCTACAGAGTGAGTGGAGTTTGTATGATCTCCCCTGTTCTGCAGAGTGAGTGGAGTTTGTATGATCTCCCCCTGTTCTGCAGAGTGAGTGGAGTTTGTATGATCTCCCCCTGTTCTGCAGAGTGAGTGGAGTTGTATGATCTCCCCCTGTTCTACAGAGTGAGTGAGTGGAGTTTGTATGATCTCCCCCTGTTCTGCAGAGTGAGTGGAGTTTGTATGATCTCCCCTGTTCTACAGAGTGAGTGAGTGGAGTTTGTGTGATCTCCCCCTGTTCTGCAGAGTGAGTGGAGTTTGTATGATCTCCCCTGTTCTACAGAGTGAGTGAGTGGAGTTTGTATGATCTCCCACTGTTCTACAGAGTGAGTGGAGTTTGTATGATCTCCCCTGTTCTGCAGAGTGAGTGGAGTTTGTATGATCTCCCCCTGTTCTGCAGAGTGAGTGGAGTTTGTATGATCTCCCCTGTTCTGCAGAGTGAGTGGAGTTTGTGTGATCTCCCCCTGTTCTGCAGAGTGAGTGGAGTTTGTATGATCTCCCCTGTTCTGCAGAGTGAGTGGAGTTTGTATGATCTCCCCTGTTCTACAGAGTGAGTGGAGTTTGTATGATCTCCCCCTGTTCTACAGAGTGAGTGGAGTTTGTATGATCTCCCCCTGTTCTGCAGAGTGAGTGGAGTTTGTATGATCTCCCCCTGTTCTGCAGAGTGAGTGGAGTTTGTATGATCTCCCCCTGTTCTACAGAGTGAGTGGAGTTTGTATGATCTCCCCCTGTTCTACAGAGTGAGTGGAGTTTGTATGATCTCCCCCTGTTCTACAGAGTGAGTGGAGTTTGTATGATCTCCCCTGTTCTGCAGAGTGAGTGGAGTTTGTATGATCTCCCCTGTTCTGCAGAGTGAGTGGAGTTTGTATGATCTCCCCCTGTTCTACAGAGTGAGTGGAGTTTGTATGATCTCCCCTGTTCTACAGAGTGAGTGGAGTTTGTATGATCTCCCCTGTTCTACAGAGTGAGTGGAGTTTGTATTATCTCCCCCTGTTCTACAGAGTGAGTGGAGTTTGTATGATCTCCCCCTGTTCTACAGAGTGAGTGGTGTGATCTCCCCCTGTTCTACAGAGTGAGTGGAGTTTGTATGATCTCCCCCTGTTCAGCAGAGTGAGTGGAGTTTGTATGATCTCCCCCTGTTCTACAGAGTGAGTGGAGTTTGTATGATCTCCCCCTGTTCTACAGAGTGAGTGGAGTTTGTGTGATCTCCCCCTGTTCTAGACAGTGAGTGAGTGGAGTTTGTATGATCTCCCCTGTTCTACAGAGTGAGTGGAGTTTGTGTGATCTCCCCCTGTTCTACCCAGTGAGTGAGTGGAGTTTGTATGATCTCCCCATGTTCTGCAGAGTGAGTGGAGTTTGTATGATCTCCCATGTTCTGCAGAGTGAGTGGAGTTTGTATGATCTCCCCCTGTTCTACAGAGTGAGTGGAGTTTGTATGATCTCCCCCTGTTCTAGAGTGAGTGGAGTTTGTGATCTCCCCGTTCTACAGAGTGAGTGAGTGGAGTTTGTATGATCTCCCCCTGTTCTACAGAGTGAGTGAGTGGAGTTTGTATGATCTCCCCCTCTTCTACAGAGTGAGTGGAGTTTGTATGATCTACCCCTGTTCTACAGAGTGAGTGAGTGTAGTTTGTATGATCTCCCCCTGTTCTACAGAGTGAGTGGAGTTTGTATGATCTCCCCCTGTTCTACAGAGTGAGTGGAGTTTGTGTGATCTCCCCCTGTTCTACAGAGTGAGTGAGTGGAGTTTGTAAGATCTCCCCCTGTTCTACAGAGTGAGTGGAGTTTGTATGATCTCCCCCTGTTCTACAGAGTGAGTGGAGTTTGTATGATCTCCCCCTGTTCTACAGAGTGAGTGGAGTTTGTATGATCTCCCCCTGTTCTGCAGAGTGAGTGGAGTTTGTATGATCTCCCCCTGTTCTACAGAGTGAGTGGAGTTTGTGTGATCTCCCCTGTTCTACAGAGTGAGTGGAGTTTGTATGATCTCCCCCTGTTCTGCAGAGTGAGTGGAGTTTGTATGATCTCCCCTGTTCTACCCAGTGAGTGAGTGGAGTTTGTATGATCTCCCCCTGTTCTACAGAGTGAGTGGAGTTTGTATGATCTCCCCCTGTTCTACAGAGTGAGTGAGTGGAGTTTATATGGTCTCCCCCTGTTCTACAGAGTGAGTGGAGTTTGTATGATCTCCCCCTGTTCTACAGAGTGAGTGAGTGGAGTTTATATGGTCTCCCCCTGTTCTACAGAGTGAGTGGAGTTTATATGATCTCCCACTGTTCTACAGAGTGAGTGTAGTTTGTGTGATCTCCCCTGTTCTGCAGAGTGAGTGGAGTTTGTATGATCTCCCACTGTTCTACAGAGTGAGTGGAGTTTGTGTGATCTCCCCGTTCTACAGAGTGAGTGGAGTTTGTATGATCTCCCCTGTTCTACAGAGTGAGTGAGTGGGTGAATGAGTGGGTGGATGAGTGAGTGAGTGAGTGAGTGAGTTATTGAGCAGGTGAGTGAGTGGGTAAGTGAATGAGTGAATTAATGAGTGAGTGTTACCTGTTGTCTCATAGCAGTCACGTCTGGTTACCGAAATTGGTTTGCTGATGATGGTAATTATGATGGTAATGATGATGTTGGTAATGATGGTAATGATGATGTTGGTAATGATGGTAATGATGATGTTGGTAATGATGGTAATGATGATGTTGGTAATGATGGTAATGATGATGTTGGTAATGATGGTAATGATGATGTTGGTAATGATGATGTTGGTAATGATGGTAATGATGATGTTGGTAATGATGGTAATGATGATGTTGGTAATGATGGTAATGATGATGTTGGTAATGATGGTAATGATGATGTTGGTAATGATGGTAATGATGATGTTGGTAATGATGATGTTGGTAATGATGGTAATGATGATGTTGGTAATGATGGTAATGATGATGTTGGTAATGATGATGTTGGTAATGATGGTAATGATGATGTTGGTATGATGATGTTGGTAATGATGATGTTGGTAATGATGGTAATGATGATGTTGGTAATGATGATGTTGGTAATGATGGTAATGATGATGTTGGTAATGATGGTAATGATGATGTTGGTAATGATGGTAATGATGATGTTGGTAATGATGGTAATGATGATGTGTAATGATGTAATGATGATGTTGGTAATGATGGTAATGATGATGTTGGTAATGATGGTAATGATGATGTTGGTAATGATGGTAATGATGATGTTGGTAATGATGTAATGATGATGTTGGTAATGATGGTAATGATGATGTTTATGATGGTAATGATGATGTAATGATGGTAATGTGATGTTGGTAATGATGGTAATGATGATGTTGGTAATGATGGTAATGATGATGTTGGTATGATGGTAATGATGATGTTTATGATGGTATATGATGTTGTAATGATGGTAAGATGATGTTGGTAATGATGGTAAGATGATGTTGGTAATGATGGTAAGATGATGTTGGTAATGATGGTAACGATGATGTTGGTAATGATGGTAATGATGATGTTGGTAATGATGGTAATGATGATGTTGTAATGATGGTAATGATGATGTTGGTAATGATGGTAATGATGATGTTGTAATGATGGTAAAAATGTAGGTATTGATGAATGTAGTGATGAATGTAATTATGCTAATGTTTTGTAATGATGATAATGATATAGCCAATTAGAAAGGTGTGTCACTTGAACAGAGCATTCAATTCGTTACTAGTACATCACTAGTGTATAGTGTAGTATATAGTGTAGTGTATAGTGTAGTGTATAGTAGTGTAGTGTATAGTAGTGTAGTGTACAGTAGTGTATAGTGTAGTATATAGTAGTGTATAGTGTAGTGTAGTGTATGAGTGTAGTGTATAGTAGTGTAGTAGTGTAGTGGTATAGTAGTGTATAGTGTAGTGTATAGTGTAGTGTATAGTAGTGTATAGTGTAGTGTATAGTGTAGTGTATAGTAGTGTAGTGATATAGTAGTGTATAGTGTAGTGTATAGTTAGTGTATAGTGTAGTGTATAGTAGTGTAGTGATATAGTAGTGTATAGTGTAGTGTATAGTAGTGTATAGTGTAGTGTATAGTGTAGTGTATAGTGTAGTGTATAGTAGTGTAGTGATACAGTAGTGTATAGTGTAGTGTATAGTAGTGTAGTGTATAGTAGTGTATAGTGTAGTGTATANTGTAGTTTATAGTGTAGTGCATAGTAGTGTAGTGTATAGTAGTATATAGTGTAGTGTATAGTGTAGTGTATAGTGTAGTGTATAGTAGTGTAGTGTATAGTAGTATATAGTGTAGTGTGTAGTGTATAGTGTAGTGTATAGTAGTGTATAGTAGTGTAGTGTATAGTGTATAGTAGTGTAGTGTATAGTGTAGTGTATAGTAGTGTAGTGTATAGTAGTGTATAGTGTAGTGTATAGTAATGTATAGTAGTGTATAGTGTAGTGTATAGTAGTGTATAGTGTAGTGTATAGTAGTGTAGTGTATAGTAGTGTATAGTGTAATGTATAGTAGTGTAGTGTACAGTAGTGTATAGTGTAGTGTATAGTAGTGTAGTGTTATAGTAGTGTATAGTAGTGTATATAGTGTAGTGATACAGTAGTGTATAGTAGTGTATAGTGTAGTGTATAGTAGTGTATAGTGTAGTGTATAGTAATGTAGTGATACAGTAGTGTATAGTAGTGTGTATAGTGTAGTGTATAGTGTAGTGTATAGTAGTGTATAGTGTAGTGTATAGTAGTGTAGTGTATAGTAATGTAGTGATATAGTAGTGTATAGTGTATAGTAGTGTAGTGTATAGTAGTGTAGTGATACAGTAGTGTATAGTGTAGTGTATAGTAGTGTAGTGATACAGTAGTGTATAGTGTGTATAGTAGTGTAGTGATAGTGTAGTGTATAGTGTAGTGTATAGTAGTGTAGTGATAGTGTAGTGTATAGTGTAGTGTATAGTAATGTAGTGATATAGTAGTGTATAGTGTAGTGTATAGTAATGTTATACAAGTGTATGTGAGGTAATGTTGGTATAGTTTATTGAGTAGTGTAAATGTAGTGGAGTAGTGTTGGGTGTAGTGTATATGCAGTTCAGTAGTGATAGTGAGTGTATAGTAGTGTAGTGATACAGTAGGTATAGTGTAGTGTATAGTTGGATATAGTAGTGTATAGTTAGTGTATNGAGTGTAGCAGTAGTGAATAGTGGTGTATAGTAGTGTAGTGGTAGTGTATAGTAATAGTAGTGGTCTAGTGATTGGTGTATAGTAGTGTAGTGAACAGTGTGTATGTTAGTGTAATGTGNAGGATACAGTAGTGTAAGTGAGGTATAGTAATTTATAAAAGTACGTGGCACTGCTGGTCCAGCTTTTCAGGCAATGACCCGGAGCCCTTTGGGCTTATCCCTTACGTGATCGAACCGTCACATCCGTTCCATAGGCCCTGCTGGCTCCACCCCCNTTCACCTCGCCCGATTGGAGCCGAGTGAACGGCGGCCCNTCCNACCCTGACGTGATGGAGAGGGGACAGCTGTAATGGAGGATATACCGGCTCANTGACGTATCCAATCGTCAGGTGATTGGCTCGTGGTCCTGGCAGCCAATGGGGGGNAGGCTGGCGTGGCCCATGGAAGGTGACCAGGATTGGTTCTGCTGGCTTTGTCAGCCGGGAGACGATNAGGGTGGCGACGTNATGGAAAGGTGACCTGTAAGGATTGGTTCTGCTGGCTTTGGCCTCAGCCAATGGGGAGACGAGTCAGGGGCGTGGTCCCGGGAGCCTACGAGGGAGCCTGGAACATTCCATGGAGGCTAACCAGGATTGGTGGAAACGTATCACGTGACCGGGTATTAAATAGGGGTGGAGACGAGCGACACGTGGTCAGAACGGGAACGAACAGAGGGGGAGGCCACGCGGAGCCGGGCTCCGGGTTGCCACGTGGTCCAGGCTGCCACGTGGTCCAGGCTGCCACGTGGTCCAGGCTGCCACGTGGCAGTGCGTCTCTCTCTCTGTATCTGTCCTTCACGCTGCTAGCAGCAGAGTGGAGTAAACTGTCAGATAAGTTGAATAAAAGACGAAATCCAGAAGTCGCCTCAACGAGTTTATTACACTCGCATTACAAACGTACAAGTCTCCCCGTATCCAACGCTGCGGTGACCTCCGGTGGAGATTGGCACACTGCACGTTGCCGTCAGCCGAATCTCGCCAGGGGGTAACAGACTTGTGCATTTCCTGCGGTGCCAGGGAGGATCTGCCCCGCCAGTACTTACGCTGCCAGCGGCTCAAACCAATGTTCCGCCTTTTGGGGACATCTTCAGGAAACTGGGGTGACCTTCTACAACAGCAGCTTCGTATATGGGGTGGTGCCTTACCTGGCTAACAAGCGCCATGACCTCGCCAACTTCGCCTGTGCTCAGGCGAAGTTGGCGGTGTACAGACGAGGAAGAAGATGCTGCAAGGTGACACTGACGGCTGCTCTGTGGAGCTTCCAGTGTTCAGGGCCTGCTCAAGGCGCGACTCCGGCTGGAGCACGCCATGTACCACACACGTGTCGGTGATGTGTCTCTGTCTCTCTCTGTGCTCTCTCTGTGTCTCTCTCTCTCTCTGTGTCTCTGTCTCTCTGTGTGTCTCTGTCTCTCTCTGTGGAGCACGCCATGTACCACACACGTGCCGGTGATGTGTCTCTGTCTCTCTCTCTCTCTCTCTCTGTGTCTCTGTCTCTCTCTGTCTGTCTGTCTGTCTCTCTCTCTCTGTGTCTGTCTCTCTCTGCTCAAGGCGCGGCTCCGGCTGGAGCACGCCATGTGCCACACTGTCGGTGATGTGTCTCTGTCTCTCTCTGTGTCTCTGTCTCTCTCTGTGTCTCTGTCTCTCTCTGTGTCTCTGTCTCTCTATGTGTCTATCTCTCTCTGTGTGTCTCNGTCTCTCTCTGTGTCTCTGTCTCTCTCTCTCTCTGTGNCTCTGTCTCTCTGTGTCTCTGTCTCTCTGTGTCTCTCTCTCTGTGTCTCTGTCTCTCTCTGTGTCTCTGTCTCTCTCTGTGTCTCTGTCTCTCTCTGCTCAAGGCGCGGCTCCGGCTGGAGCACGCCACGTGACACACACTGCCTGATGTGTCTCTGTCTCTCTCTGTCTCTGTCTCTCTCTGTGTCTCTGTCTCTCTCTCTCTCTGTCTCTGTCTCTGTGTCTCTGTACTCTCTCTGTGTCTCTCGTCTCTCTCTGCTCAAGGCGCGGCTCCCTGGAGCGGTACCACACACGTCGTGTGTGCCTCTCTGTNTCTCTTCGAGCGCTGGGGAGCCGGACAAGCCCTCTGCACCAGCGTGGACGGCACCCTGGTGTTCACCTTCTGAAGCGCTCGCTCGTCACCGTGGCGTGCGTCGGTGACCACCACCACCACCACAACCACCACCACAACCACCACCACCACAACCACACCACCACAACCACCACCACCACAACCACAACCACACAACCACCTGGACACCACTACCACACAACCACCACAACCACCACCACCACAACCACCACCACAACCACCACAACCACACCACAACCACCACCACAACCACCACAACCACACACCACAACCACCACCACCACACCACCACACACCACCACACCACAACCACCACCACAACAACACCACCACCACACACACCACCACAACCACCACAACCACCACCACCACAACCACCACACACAACACACCACCACAACCACCACNACCACAACCACCACCACNACCNACCACAACCACCACCACCACAACCACCACCACAACCACACAACCACCACCACAACCACCACAACACCACAACCACCACCACCACACCACCACNACAACCACACACAANCACAACCACCACCACACCACCACAACACACACACAACCACCACCACCACCACACCACACCACCACACTTTAACACAANCACCACAACAAGCCACCACCACCACCACAACCCAACTACCACCAACCACCACCACACCACAACCACCACCANAACACCACCACAACCACCACCACCANCACCACCACAACCACAACCACCACCACCACACCACAANCACACCACACAACCACCACAACCACACCACCAACTACAACCACACCACAANCANCACCACCACCACAACCACAACCATCACCACCACCACAACCACCACCACAACAACCACAACAACACCACCACAACCATCACCATCACCACCACAACAACAACCACCACCACAACCACCATCACACCCACCACCACCACCACAACCACCACCACCACGTGACTTTTATTTCGTGTTGTGCGGCGCATTTAGCGCCACAGCGCGTGGATTTATAGCGTCTGTTATTTGTGTTGCTGGTGACTTTGTGTGTTTCGTATCGGAATCGCCTCCAGTGCTGTTGCTGCTGCTGGCAATAAAAGTTGTTTAAAAGTCAAAAGTCTCCCTCCCACTCTCCCACTCTCTCTCTTTCTATTTTACGATCAGTGGAAACAAGAAGATGCTTGGTGTAGTCGGCACTTTGCTTCGTTCATCATTTCGATTTCTTTTTTTTTTTCATTGCTTTGCTGTATGTGTCCCCCTTTTTTAAATGAAANTTCACGAAATATTTCAAGCTCTTACACTTTCCCTATCTTTCTCTACCCCTCTCTCTCTACCCCCGCCCTCTCTACCCCTCTCTCCCTACTCTCTCTATGTTACCCCTGTTTGCTATGTAATCTTTATTTTAACTACGACAAGTGTTGCATCTGCACGCAGCCCTTCTCGCAGTCCTAGAGCCTCCGACGGGCACTCATATCAGCACGCGAGCTCCCGTCATCTGCCACCGAGCACACGGCCTCCTCCATCGCCCACCGCTCCTTGAAGGCGGCACGGCGTGGGTCACCAGCCGCGCCGCGTGGCGGAACTCCGGCCCACTCACCCTGGCTCCGACAGAGCGCGGAAGATGCCCAGTCTCTCTCCCCTCCCACTCTCTCTCTTTAAACAGATAAAGCTCTCAAACTCAGCTCCCTGATTGGCCCGCCATGTATAATTCACACACCGTGTTCCGTCATCCGAGCGGCATCAACAACAACAACATCAGCAGCAGCAGCAGCTAACAGTCGATACAAAGACACAGCAGCAGCAACAGTAACAACAACAAGAGTAGATTCTTTGGTTCGTTCGGTAAAGTCACGTATAAAGATAAAATAATAAATTATTTTATCTTTATACGTGACTTTACCGAAGGAACCAAAGAATAATTCGTGCAGTCACGAAAGCTCCAAAATTAACAAAAGTAGAGTTTGTGAACAAAGTGGCTTTTGAAAAATAAGTTAATATCTCAGTGGGCTTTACCTGGTTAGATTTTTAAAAAATACGTAGAAAGGAAGTAATAAAATAAAAAAAATTAAACATAATAAAATTATTCTCACTGAGAATTCTCACTGAGAATTATTTTATTATGTTTTATTTTTATTATTTTATTACTTCCCTTCTACGCGACTTTACCGAAAGAACCAAGAAGATGAATCCCTGCAGTCACGAAAGCTTTACATCGAAATAAAAAGTTTGGTTTTATTTGTATATCTTTTTTTAATATTGTTGTTGTTTGTGTAGTAGAGTTACCCACTCGATATTCACAAACAGGGAGAGCTAATCGTTGACAAGGGTTTCCCGCTCAAACTAACGGTCAGGGTCTCACAAGTTGTGAGAGCTGACCGTAAACAAGGTTTTCCCGCGCGACCTAACGGTCAGGGTCAGATAGGGTAAATTGGGATCGAAAAGCAGATTGGGAACGACCAATCACAGGGTTCCACAAGGTGGCCGGGGATTGGACAACCCGGCCACGAACGAGTATAAAGCCAGAACGCTCAAGCTCTCGGCGAGTTCGACGACACGAAGACCCAAGACGGCGGAAGAAGCATAGGACCCTGGACCAAGCCCTCCAGCCCTTATAAGGGCTAGGGTTCAGAGTAACCAGTGGTCAGGGAGACATCTCCCTAGGTCCAGTCAGAGGACACTGAAGGAGCGGGTATGAGTAGCCTGTAGGCTTGTACGTTCGGAGTGTAACGGGTGAGGGGACCGTATACCCCTCGGTGCATAGGGACTGTATTCACAAATAAAGTGTGTGCTACTAAAAGACGTTGAAGAGTCTGTCTGTACAATACTACATTTGGCGTCAGAAGATGGAAACAAGACGAACGAACCGCACGCGAAGTCCCGATGATGCAAGCTCCGACTCACCTGTGGGTGCTGCGGGCGGCGCTGAAGATGTTGGCGTGCTGCAGCCGCCCCACCACCAGCTGTGCAGCCGATCGCCGCGAGCGACGGCAACCAGGCTGCTCACGCCCGCCTCGCCCAGCTGCTGCATGCTGCAGCAGCCATCCTGGAGCAACTTACCCTGGGGCTGCGGGCGGGAGGAGCGGCCGACAGCGAGCGTCCCCGCCATCGCAAACCCGGAAGAGAACGTCCTTCCCGCCGATGGGTCACGTGGGGCGGAAGCCAAGTGCATGCTGGGACCTCCGGTCCCAATCATGACAGACCGCGGCGCATGGCAAAAGAGTTCGATTTACTTGAACGTGAGGACGAATCACATGCGCGACGACGCAGAGGCAACAATGACGCATCGTCATTTGTGCCGACCCCATTCGTCCAACGTTATCCCCAGCAAGTCGTCACTTGCTGGCGGATTTTCGTGGTCCGCACCCGGCAGGATCGGAAGGAAGGGCAGCAGAAACCGTTTCAAGAGGTGCAACCGGGCGTACTATTTGCGGTCTGCACCGACCAGAACCCGTAAAACAGGCGCATTGTTCTGACGGGAGGCGAGATAGCGCGTCCGCATTACTGTGCTGTGTACCCTTGCGGTAAATCACCATAAAATTGTAGTCCTGGAGGACTTCAAGCCATCGGGAGAGCTGGCCAGACGGTTGATCAATGCGCAAAGCGTATTGTAACGCAGAGTGATCGGAGCGCACGGTAAACCGTTGACGTACAGGTATGGCCTGTATTGTTGATATAAAGTGAACAATGGCCAGCAGCTCGCGTCGGGTTACGCAATAACGTTGCTCTGCAGGGGACAAACTCTGCTTCCATAGGCAACCACCCTCTCAACGCCTCAATGATTTGGGACAGCACCCCGCCGATCCGGTGTTACTGGCATCGGTGTCCAGAATAAACGGCTTTGCAAAATCGGGGTAAGCCAGGGGCGGTGCTGCTACAAGAGCATTCCGTAAGGAGTCAAATGCGGCCTGTTCCGCGTCCCCCCAATGAAATTTCAGCCCTTTCGCTGTAAGAGCGTGTAGTGGCTTGGCGATTGTAGCGAAACCAGCCACAAAACGTCGGTAGTACGACGCAAACCCGATAAAACTGCGAACATCCCAGCAGAGGTGGGGGTAGGCCATTGGCTGACACATTTAGTCTTTTCAGGGTCTGTGGAAATACCGAGCGGCTGACTATGTGGCCTAGATAGCGCACAGACTCACGCAAAAGGTGGCACTTCTGCGGTTTGAATTTAAGGTCCGCAGCTCGCTGCTTTTTCGAAAACAGCGCGCAACCGTTCAATGTGTTCGTTGAACGTGCGGCCAAAGACGATAACGTCATCAAGATAGATAAGGCATGAGTCCCACTGGAGCCCAGCGAGGACCAGCTCCATGAGCCTCTGAAACGTCGCTGGAGCTGAGTGGAGCCCATGGGCAATCTATTAAACTCGAAAAGGCCCTGTGGTGTCCGAAAAGCAGTCTTTGGTTTTGACGCTTCGTCGAGGGGGAGTTGCCAAAACCCTGACAGAAGGTCCAAAGTGGAAAAATAACGCGCCCCTGCCAGGGCATCCAATGACTCATCCATACGTGGAAGAGGATATGCGTCAGCCACAGAAATTTTATTTAGGCGCCGAAAATCTACACAGAATCGAAGACTGCCATCGTGCTTTTTGACCAGCACTATCGGGGCACTCCAGGGGCTGTTGGAAGGAGAAATGATATCAGCCACCAGCATGTCGTCAACTGCCCATTTAACATGCTGTTTCTCCGCAGGGCTGAGCCGAAACGGGTTTGGCGGATAGGGGCAGCGTCACAGTGTCAATGTGGTGACGCAGCAGCTTGGTGCAGCCAATATCAAATTGTGATTTGCTGAACACATCCGAGAATTCCCGCAAAAGAGCCCGCAATTTACTCTGCTGTGACCCGGATAAATCGCCGGCATCCGCGCAGAGAGCGTCAATCCATCCCTCGTCAACGTTATGAGGGCGAGGCTGCTGATGTTCGCTACGTGTCCGACAACCCGGTTCCAGAGGCGCCACTGTCGCATGAGCGAGCACTGTCCCTGTGAAATGACGGTGTCTGACAGACCGACATTCAAAACTTGTATAAATGGTTCCCTGTCGCCCGCTACAAGAGTCTGTGCGGCCACCAACGAAAGGCTGTTAACTGCTGTGTTGGAAGGTCCAATAAAATGCCATTTACCGAGGCGGTGGGAGCGAGCGGTTTTTTTAACCGTAAGGGTACGAGCATTTGTGCCCCTGGCGGAATGCGTACAGCGCAAGCCGCAAAAGCCTGTACAGAAACATTTTCCGTCCGTGAATGCGTGGCCGCGGGTAAAAATGCCATCCGGCGGCCCGAGGGAAGTTCAATACATCCCTGATCGATAAGGATTTTAATGGGCATTTTGGCAAGAAAATCAGTTCCCAGAAGGCACGGCACCGCAAGGGAAGAAGACACAAAAACAGGGCCGGCCAATTTAATATCTCCAATGGCAATTTGCGCCCGAATTTGGCCGAGAATCCCAGGGAACTTCCATTTGCAGCGAAAAACGGAACGGAAACCTTTTCCAAAGATCGACATCGCACGGGCAGTATATTGTAAATCAACTCAGAGATGATAGTGGCCGATGCACCGGTATCGACAAGCACGCGCACCTCTACCCCCTCGATCGAACCAACGACCACCGAGGAACCCGCCGTCGCTGCAACCACTCTATGGGCCAGCTCTGACCACTGCCCGGGTCGCAGTGGTCGCGAAAAGTCGGCCAAACGCCGCGCATCATACGCCGTGTTCCGAGCGGAGTCAATGGTGTGTTGTGGTGTGTATGAGGACCGAGCGTGTGGGGTGCCGCGACTTGCCTGGTTATGCTGCGCTGCTCTGGAAGCTCTGTAGTCCCGGTCTGGGATCCGGCGGAGCGGCGGCGAGGTGCACGGCAGTCGGGAGAGAAGTGGCCTCGGCGGCCACAGTTGAAACACGTCGCGTCGTCGCGGGGAAGGGCCGTCCCCGCTCCCAGTCGTTGCGGCGACTGGTGCGATTTGGTGATCGCTGGGGCGTCGCGCTGAACGTCGAGAAGACTCGATCAGGAGAGCGAGCGTTGTCCCTGCTGGCAGGTACCGATGTCGTAGCCGAAGCGGTGATGGTCTCGTCCTGGTCCAGCATTAAGTGAGCATGAATGCTCCGGGCAGCTCGCAGTGAGCACATGTCCTCGTCATCCACGGCCTGGATGACAAGGCGCAGCCCTCTCGCCATCTCCAGCAGCTTCTGAAGGACGAGTGCGTCGATAGCCTCATCGTCCATGCGGGGGTAAGCCGCTCTTGCCATGGCGAGTAGCGCGGTGCGGAACGCCAATGGCGACTCCCTTGGCTTGCACCGTCTCTCGTAGAATTGGTGGCGTGTGGCGGAAGGAGGTCCGTAGACATCAGACAGCCGCTGAAGTGCTGCTTGTAGTGTCGCCCTTTGTCGCTTGGGAATGGAGATGAGTGCAGCGAGAGAGTCATCGTCCAAGGTGGCTGGCAATGCACGAAGTGCTTGTGCATCCGACCAGCCCACCATCTCCTGGTGACTGAGGAAGCGACGTTGAAATGCTGCCCAGTCGCCCCCTGTGGACGAGAATTCGCGAAAGACAGGCAGTCGCTGCTGTAGAGCAGCTGTGTCGTCGTCTTGTCAAGCTCGGACTCGGTTCCGAACGCAGCGATGGCTTGGTCGACAACATGTACTGTACGGCGTCGCAGCCGTGATGACGCGGTGTTGTTGGAGTGTCCTGCAGAGGCAGCATCGCTCTCTGATGACGCAGTGTGTCGTGATTGGCCC